>CM042262.1:26448262-26475762 GCA_023566225.1 Romanogobio albipinnatus | reverse complement strand
TCTCCTTCTCCTGTTGGTTCACTATCACTTCCTTCTCCTGACTGTGGCTGTCATCAGTATTACTCTTATGACACTGTAAAGCTAACTTTGAAAGATATAGTGTTCTAGCTGTCATAATCGCTAAAAAAACATAGCCAATGTTCCTCTTGCCCTTGGCTGGCACCTCCATAGCACTCATTTTGTATGATGTCATTGTGACAATAATTCACAGCGAATGCTGAAGTGCCATGGCCACCTTTAAATTGTTACAAAGATCCAAAGTGAATAATTGTGAATCTAAAAAGTAGGTATTCGTCCATGGACCATAAAATGTAAGCTAATATATTACTAAAATAAATATTTACAAATAATTACAAGTTCTTAGAGGCCTTTCAAATATTGATATTAATAAATATTTACAATATTTCCTGAAATTCTAGTTTGCAGGAAGGATTGCAACATCAAGAAACAATAATTGGGGGGAGGGAAGGAGGGAAAGAAGGAAGGAGGGAAGGAGGGAAGGAAGGAAGGAAGGAGGAAAGGAAAGGAAGGAAGGAAGAAAAGAAAGGAAGGAAGGAAGAAAGAAAAGGAAGAAATCAATCGACCAATCAATCAAGGGAAGGAGGGAGGGAGGGAGGGAGGGAGGGAGGGAAGGAAGGAAGGAAGGAAGGAAGGAAGGAAGGAAGGAAGGAAGGAAGGAAGGAAGGAAGGAAGGAAGGAAGGAAGGAAGGAAGGAAGGAAGGAAGGAAGGAAGGAAGGAAGGAAGGAAGGAAGGAAGGAAAGGAAAGGAAAGGAAAGGAAAGGAAAGGAAAGGAAAGGAAAGGAAAGGAAAGGAAAGGAAAGGAAAGGAAAGGAGGAAGGAAGGAAGGAAGGAAGGAAGGAAGGAAGGAAGGAAGGAAGGAAGGAAGGAAGGAAGGAAGGAAGGAAGGAAGGAAGGAAGGAAGGAAGGAAGGAAGGAAGGAAGGAAGGAAGGAAGGAAAGGAAAGGAAAGGAAAGGAAAGGAAAGGAAAGGAGGAAGGAAGGAAGGAAGGAAGGAAGGAAGGAAGAAAGAAAGAAAGAAAGAAAGAAAGAAAGAAAGAAAGAAAGAAAGAAAGAAAGAAAGAAAGAAAGAAAGAAAGAAAGGAAGAAATCAACCAACCAATCAACAAATCAACCAACCAATCAAACAATCAACAAATCAACCAACCAAACAACCACCCAAACAACCAACCAACCAACCAACAAGTCAACCAATTAACCAACCAACAAATTAGCCAACCAACCAACCAATTAACCAACCAACAAATTAGCCAACCAACCAACCAATTAACCAACCAACCAACCAACCAACCAATCAAATCATATCAATCAAATCAATCAACCAACCAACATACATATATCGATTCATATGTAATTTTCCCACTCCTAGTGGACGTTAGCCTGGATGCCAGACGAACTTAGCCCCGCCCACAAAACATTTCGCACGGGCAGTTCGGTCTGGACTTGATCCATAGAGAAGTAATTATGCCCGAACAGATACTGTTCGGACCAATGAAATTGTCAGGGCCTGCTTTAGACGATGATGGACAGATGATAAACAGTAACGTAATCATCCACGTCATCAAAGGCGCTTGAGTTGAATTTGTTCTAATCCTAAACGGAGAACTTGTTCGTATATGCATTCACCTTTACTATTTCTCTCAGAAATGATGATCGTGTTGGTAAGTACTCTGTGTATCCTTAAATTCTTTTTTTACAACACCGGCAAAGATCGTTTACACTCATCTTCTTCTTCTAACGTGACTTATTCTAGCGTGCGTGCAGACAGGGTTGCCAAGTTTTTACAGCAAAACTCGCCCAATTGCTACTCAAAACTAGCTAAAAACAAGCCCAATAGCTTTCCGGGTGGGGGGGTTCAATGGGAGGGTAAAATGTGTTATTTTGGCAGGGCTACCTGCTAAATTTCGCATTCCTGGGTCTGTATATCACATAATTGGGGTCGCTTCAACCCGCGGACTTGGCAACACAGTGCAGTTGAGTTCTGTTGACATTTGACAACTAACGTTATGCGTCACTCCGTTGCTCTGATTGGTTGTAGGTCTATCCAATTGAGGTCTTTCCTGGTTCGGTTTAAACACGCCCCATAATCACAGCCCAACGGAGCAGTATCAGACTCAAATTCTGAGTAGAATTGAGTATGACAACGTCAGGCTAAGTGGACGTTCTATGTGATGGAAAATTACGAGGGGAAAAAAATATTATTTGGAAAAATAAGCACTGATGAATCACAATGAGACCAGGAACTCGAACTATATAAGGTTAAATGGACACAAAAGGCGTGTTAAAATTCAAATTAACAAAACAAATCGTGCCCTTTTCTTATTTTCTAGAAAATGTTTCCTCTGAAATCAATGGCCTGTTAAAGAGGCTTTTATTTTTACCTCAGTTCTGTTTAACCAGAATCCTTTCAGCAGATGTTTTATGCTTCACATCTGGCGAGTGGCATGCAAACAGTGCAGTGAAAAGCAAAGAGCCAATTACAGAGAGCGACTAGATCAATATCCTGCAGAGAGGGCTGTTTCTGAGCGGTTGTCTGTGTGCGCAGGTGTGAGAGTACAGCTCTTGCAGATGGGCTAAAGGCTAATGATGAGAACAAGGAGGACTTCCACTGTCAGAGAGAGAGAGAGAGAGGCTGGTTCAATTCGGTGGTCAATGGGCAGGGTTCATAATTGATTTCTACTTAAAAGCAAAAGCTTCACAAACAGCAAAAATGTGTACTTGTAATGTTCTACACACAAAAAAATAGACGTATCAATTCAATTGTTTTATGAACAAAAAACATGGCTTGAGAGGATACTTAATAGGATTACCCCCCCCCCCCCCCCCCTCCCAACACACATGTACTAAAATTGTCATATGAAGGCTCTCTGCTATTGTATCACCTATATGAGATGAGACATTGTTTATCGATAGCGTTTTTGCAGCAAAATGATTTGACATTTTTGTTGTGCTGTTTTGTGGAATTGACAGATTACAATTATTATTCAACAGCTGAGATCAAAGGCAGGCAAAACTCCTGACTTTTATTTTCTAACGGGTGTGTAAAGCTGATAAATTCCCCTCTGTGTGGGCCGCTATCTCTAGGCCTTGGGGCACTATAGAGATTGACAGAAGCAATGCTCTGCACCAGGCCTGATCCTTCTGCATTCATAATGCTGATT
Organism: Romanogobio albipinnatus; assembly: GCA_023566225.1. Taxonomy (NCBI): domain Eukaryota; kingdom Metazoa; phylum Chordata; class Actinopteri; order Cypriniformes; family Gobionidae; genus Romanogobio; species Romanogobio albipinnatus. Next base: position 26,472,583 of record CM042262.1, on the reverse strand, counting down.
TCCCCAACATTTAACAGACAAAACAATGGAATTTGCCACTGGAAGCAGAAGGAAAGTCCTCCATTGGCATTTGCAACTGTTGCCGGTGTCACATCACATTCTTTTTCGTAAATACGAGTTGGACTGCAGATAAGAGTTTGGTTTTAAACTATTTTTTTTATTTCGTGGTTCATAGAATACACTAGAAATTGATGACTTACAGCATGTTTAAATACACTCACCTAAAGGATTATTAGGAACAGCATACTAATACTGTGTTTGACCCCCTTTCGCCTTCAGAACTGCCTTAATTCTACGTGGCATTGATTCAACAAGGTGCTGAAAGCATTCTTTAGAAATGTTGGCCCATATTGATAGGATAGCATCTTGCAGTTGATGGAGATTTGTGGGATGCACATCCAGGGCACGAAGCTCCCGTTCCACCACATCCCAAAGATGCTCTATTGGGTTGAGATCTGGTGACTGTGGGGGCCATTTTAGTACAGTGAACTCATTGTCATGTTCAAGAAACCAATTTGAAATGATTCGAGCTTTGTGACATGGTGCATTATCCTGCTGGAAGTAGCCATCAGAGGATGGGTACATGGTGGTCATAAAGGGATGGACATGGTCAGAAACAATGCTCAGGTAGGCCGTGGCATTTAAACGATGCCCAATTGGCACTAAGGGGCCTAAAGTGTGCCAAGAAAACATCCCCCACAACATTACACCACCACCACCAGCCTGCACAGTGGTAACAAGGCATGATGGATCCATGTTCTCATTCTGTTTATGCCAAATTCTGACTCTACCATCTGAATGTCTCAACAGAAATCCAGACTCATCAGACCAGGCAACATTTTTCCAGTCTTCAACTGTCCAATTTTGGTGAGCTTGTGCAAATTGTAGCCTCCGCCTCAAGGTTGTGTGTGTTGTGTCTTCACAAATGCTTTGCTGCATACCTCGGTTGTAACGAGTGGTTATTTCAGTCAAAGTTGCTCTTCTATCAGCTTGAATCAGTCGGCCCATTCTCCTCTGACCTCTAGCATCAACAAGGCATTTTCGCCCACAGGACTGCCGCATACTGGATGTTTTTCCCTTTTCACACCATTCTTTATAAACCCTAGAAATGGTTGTGCGTGAAAATCCCAGTAACTGAGCAGATTGTGAAATACTCAGACTGGCCCGTCTGGCACCAACAACCATGCCACGCTCAAAATTGCTTAAATCACCTTTCTTTCCCATTCTGACATTCAGTTTGGAGTTCAGGAGATTGCCTTGACCAGGACCACACCCCTAAATGCATTGAAGCAACTGTCATGTGATTGGTTGATTAGATAATTGGATTAATGAGAAATTGAACAGGTGTTCCTAATAATCCTTTAGATGAGTGTATATAGCCTGATATCTTATTTACAGTTATTTACAGTAACATGCACCCTTGGACCCTTTGCCCCTTCGTGCAGTGGGGCCTGTATGACATTCTACAATGTATTACACTTCCATAATGTGAATATTATGAGAAAAACTAAATAAAAATTAAATGTCTGGTTGGTAATGAAAACTGAAGAGGGAATTGTAATGGAGAAAAAAAAAATTGTGGTAAATAAAAAAATATATAATACTACTTCTACTACTACTACTACTACTAATAATAATAATAATAATAATAATAATAAAATAATAATAATAATAAATAAATAAATAAAAGTAAATTTGATATGATAAGATAAACTAACACATTTAATACAATAAAAAACACAAAGAATGACAATTATCAAATAATAATAATAATAACAACAACAACAACAACAATAATAATAATAATAATAATTTCATTTAGATCAAGAATTACCCGAAATAAAATAAATAAATTAGGATAACTTAAATAAAAAAAATAAATTAATAAAATAAAATAATAAATTAAGTTATAAAAATTCCAAGAGAAACAGTGTAATGTACGGTGTATCCAATCAAATCCCAATGTACAGTACAGTCTTGCACTATTTTCTGTATGATTACACTATTGACTGGCTGACTGTATTTATCCTGCTTGTTACATGTATTATTCAGACACACATTCAATAAATCCATAAATGGATATGAAATATTGATTTATTTAATATTAAGTTGTTTTATTATGTGAGAAGAAAGAGCGAACGATACAACCAGCACAACTATGTTACATCATCAGGCATTTCAGGAGAAAGTTGATGAATTTTGTGAAATAATAACAGAGACAGCTACATAAGAATCACTGTCTCATTTTAGACATTGAAAGTTCACTGTCTGAAGACTTCTTGTTTTAGTTTTTTTGTAAGTTACATAAAAAGGAAGAATGGTCTAATTTGAATCCAAAAAGTAAGAGCCCTAACTAATTGCTAGTTGGTCAGACTAATTTATAAGACAGTGTTAACTTAGCGGCTATGTTTATGCAACTGGCCCCTGTAGCTCAGCTTGGCACAATGGCACAAGTAGCACCAAGACCACATGCTTGACTGATAAAATATATCTTGCATGCATGCCAAATACATTGAAGATGCCTTGCCAACTGCATAAATGCAAATGCTTACATGGGGGGCAAAACAGCAGCGTGGGGAACCCTGCTTGAAATATTCCCAATAATGAATTTGATCCCCGCTGCAGATAAGACCAAGATAAGGAGAACATTCTCCCTGCATGCTTTTCACTCTCTCTCTCTCTCCCTTTATTTACGTCTTTGTTCAGCTGGAAGTGATAAAATCCGCCCGCCCGCACAGTCGTGCACCACCAGTCCCCACCAACTGTAACTCCAGCCATTCAAAAACATGCATACACGCACCCCCTCCTGCCCACACGCACGCGTCTTCTTGACAGATTCATAGCCATTTAGAATACACAAAATGCAGCGAGATGTATGCGAGGGCTGAGATGCCATCAAAATATGACAGAATTAGAGTGCATTAATGCTAAAAATTTTACTTAAATGCATCACTGTTGAGAACCAGTCTTGGATTGAATTAATGCTGTTACATCGACATGACATTAACAACAAGAGCTTATTAAAAAGGATTTGTTGACCAGTCTGCATGATGTCAGTCTAATTCACGGTTGTCATGGAAAATAGAGGCCAGAGCTGCCGACTAGAGCTGGTATTCCTTGTACGGAGTGGGTGGTTTGATGATAACCTTATTTATAATAGATTAATAATAAGTCATGAGTGCAAAAGCATCTTGAAACATAAAACAGTAAAACAAATATTATAAAACAGATCTTTCTATGGCCACAGCATGGTATATACCGCCATATGTATACATGAGACTAACTTCAGATCAGAGATGGTCCTTTCACAGATTTTCTCTGCCCTTTTCAAAGTCCTAATGAAAGTCTGTGTAGTAACGCTGGGTCTCCCAAGCCTCATTACTCCAACCACACATCACCTGCTGCACTACCAACCTCTCTGAGACGAGAGAAATAAAGGAAGTAAAAGAGGAAGGATACAAATGTTGACAGTGATAGAGAGAGAGATTGAGATAAATTGAGGTGTGAATCCCGCAAAGTCTGTCAAGAACATGTTCGGATCGTATTTCACCTCAAAAATCAAGAGACGTTTTGCTTAAAAGTAGTGTATAATTTCTGCGCCACAAGTGTAGCTATTCAGACATGCAATAATAACATGCAGACGGTCTTCAGTAGAGCTGCTTATTGCTGAACTGAAATAGTTTCATAATGAATGAACTTTTCACAGTTATTGAACTGAATAGAATTACTGAATTGAGTTAAATAATGACACTACTGTCTTGCTACAGCTGCTTTACAGCAGAATTTGAGTTACTTCCTGTTAATACTGTGAAGCTGCTTTGAAACTATTTCTATTGTACGCTATGAAAATAAAGTTGACTTGCAAAAAATATTGATTTAATCCTCTTGTGGGGAGCACAATGTGGCGGTCAAAAATGACAATTTTTCAATAGAATGAATGTACTGTATTTTAGTTCGATAATGTTTTTTTTATTTAATATATTGTATTTTTATGGGATTTTATGGTACTAAATTATATTTACATTTATTCAATTTTTGAGCATAGACCTGAAAATTAGATTTGTAATACATCTTAAATGCTTTGAGCACAGACTGAAATTTGGCCTCTTTTTAAAGAAGACACTTGGCAGATTATTGATGGTGAAAAAAATTGAAATTATCAATCAGTGAAAAAAGTTTAAACTTAAAATTTTAAGGTTATTGCTTTCAAAACCTTTTTCAGTTTTATTCTAAAACTGTAAGAAAATCAAAGCCATAAATCAAAACCGAAACTACGAATTTGAGGTCACTATATCAAAAATTAGCTTTCAGTAAGATTTAGTTTGGGCACAGTACCAAACACTTCCACTAGATGAAACTGCTTTCCCATTTATTTCCAATGCAGTCATTTTTATAGAAGTATGAGGAGTACAAGTGTGACTATTTTTTTACAGGACCATTTAAACTTTTTGAATCATGTCCATGATTTGTGTGTGTGTTCACACAGCAAGTGCAAAATCCTTTACTAAATTTAATACCATTCTGATAAAGTAAAAAATTCAAAAATGTAAAATTTGGCGGTCAAAAATGACTGAAGATCACCATGTTTTACAATCACATCCCCTCTTCGCCTTTAATCGTATTTATAGACAGTCTCGCCCCTAAACTGGCTCCATTGGTTGAGCAAGTAGCTGTCAAGAAACAAAGCAAAGCAAAACAAAAAGCAAAGCAAAGCAAAACAAAAAGCAAAGCAAAACAAAAAGCAAAGCAAAGCAAAAAGCAAAGCAAAGCAAAAAGCAAAGCTAAGCAAATCAAAGCAAAGCAAAACAAAAAGCAAAGCAAAGCAAAGCAAAACAAAAAGCAAAGCAAAACAAAAAGCAAAGCAAAGCAAAACGAAGCGAGATGAGACGAGATGAGACAAAGCAAAACAAAACAAAACAAAGCGGTACAAAACGAAACAAAGCAAAGCAAAACTAAGCAAAACGAAACAAAACAAAGCAAAACAAAACAAAAAGTGAAACTAAACTAAACTAAACTAAACTGAGCAAAACAATGCAACAAAACAACAGGTTGCTAATGTAGCTGTTTCTTAACGGGAAAGACAAAATATAAATAACAAACAAACAAACAAACAAATAAATAAATAAATAAAATTATCAAGAGTATTATAAAAATGACAATCTAATCAATTAATTATTGAGAAAAAAAATTCTGGACACATTACTGTACTGAGCAATGTAAGGGAAATTCATTATTAACTTTTTTTTATTTATTTTTTTATGCAAGATATAATTTTGAGAAAAGAAATAAATCATAAATCATAAATCTATGCTAATTACCACCTCCCTATTTTTCATCCCCCTCCCCACGCTCCGAAAAGTTCCTCTTCCGCCTGACTGTCTGCGACGTGTTTATCCAGACGGCACCGCTGTGTGTAAAAACAACACATGTAGGTGCCACCGCAGGGTTCTCGTCCTGCTTTAACCTAGTGACTACCATCATGCTAGTTTCTTCCTCTCTCTCGAAGCCTTTTCGTCATTTTACAGATACAACCAGCATTCAAGTTTAATGTATAACCCTCTTAATGTCTGTAAAAATGTACAGCCTGACTCCAATTCGTCTCAGACTGATTAAGAGCTAACAGAAAAACAACACAACTCTTTAAACACTACAACCCCACATCTTCAGCTTTCATTTCACACTTCGGTTTGATGCTGTATTGTGATGTTCCACAGATAGAGTCTTAATCAGATTTGCTCCATGGCTGTCCTCTAGAGTCAGTGTTACCCATTTGGCTTCATCTCTTCCTCGACGTTTCCTCTTTCTCTTACCAAGAAGGGCTCTTTTGGAAATGAGGTCCTTCAAACTGCCACGAGAGAGCGTTTCCCTCCCTTCACAATGGGAAGCAGGATGTATTTCCTGCACTTGTCTTCGCTCATTTGCATCTCGGGCTAATTGGCAACATTTGCTCATCAAGGTTCCTTGAGTTTGTAAATGACTTGTACAATTGAAGCCAATTATCAAGCTCAATGATTTAAAATCGACACGATCTGTCCCTAGCAGAGCAGGAAAACAGCAAAGAGGAAGAAAAACGAAATACTGACAACACAGATATCAATAGGAAGAGAAAGTGAGGGGGAAAAAATGTGTTGGACAGTGCACAAAAATATCAAGGACTAAAACTATGATGCGAAGGTGTTTTGGATGGTAGCTACGCTCTTCTGAGGGATTTTAGAACGTTGCTATATGGTTGCCAAACTGTTCTGGGAGGTTGCTAGGTGGTTTCTTACTGGTCCAAGTCGAAAGAGCCCATCTCCAAGTGTTTAAGATCATTTGGTCTCTAAATATAGAGACTCAATTCTCTCCTACAATGTAAATATAATGGATCTTTCACTAATTTCGCCATGAGAAAAAGCTTGAACATTTACAAGTGGTTCGAGTTATATTCAAAACTTAAATACTCTACTATATGTTGAGACATCACAAGTGTGTGCTCTCACGTAACAATGTAAAATTGCAAAATAATTTTTCCTTATTTAGTCTTGAATCTCTCAAATGTTTCCTGTAGGATGTTAAGAACAACATTGAGCAGATGTTTGCACAATGTTTAAAGGGATCATGAACTGAGAAATACAAATGTCATTAAGCTTTTGACATATACAAGATCATTATACTATAAGAATATCCTTTTTTTAGAACTGAAAACTTACTTGTTAGTCCAAAAAAAGCTTTTATTGTAACCAAGCTCAGCGAACGACTAATTTTGGAATGAATCCCACCTCTGCAGAAGAAAATCAATGCCTACTTCATCATTGCAACATTGGCCCTGCCCACTGGTATGTTAGTGAGATGACGAGGAGAGACAAACAGACTAAAAATAACATCACCTTCCAAAGGATCCTAATGCTAGGAATGTGGTAATTTATTTTCAGCAATGTGAATATCTCAGTTGAGCATAATTTATGTGTATTCTGTACATTTCACTGTGGATTCTTTGATAAATCAGTTGCAATTTTGGTGCAGGCTTTGCAAACAGACTTTGGACTCAACAGTAATGCCAAAACATGTAACTGTGTTAATTCGAATACCTGATCTGTGACCAGTGATTTGTAATGATTCATGCACAGTCAGATGTTCTTTGTCTGTGTCAACAAAATCAAACCAGTGACTAAATAGTCAACATTTCTCAGTATGATGAAAATAATCTGTTATTTAAACTGTGATTCAATTATATATATAGAAAGCGGTCAAAGCTCCCTTTACAATCGCTGGACCTGTTAACCCGAAAAACGCGCAGGCGCGTTTTGCTTGATTTTTCCTCATGACAGTGTAAAACAACTTAAAATACTTAACATTTTTGGCTTCACAGACATGAAAGTCTTTACAAAGCTTAAAGTGTCTACTTTTATTTGTGTACACTCAAAATAAAAAGTAAATTCTGTGCTTTTCGCTAAATAAAGAAAACAAACAGGATGCGCGTTTTCCCGTCTGTCTTCCCGTGAAGTCCACTCTAAAATGCGTCAGAAAATGAATTGTAACTCAGTGAATACTTGCCACACAGCACAACAGATATCTCTTTCGATAATGTTCAACTAAGTAATTATACATATATTATTATTATTTATATATATATATATATATATATATATATATATATATATAAAAAATCTCTGTTTATGTAATCCGTTTGAAAACAGTGAGAGGTACAGTTCCTCCAGCGGAGCCTCATTATCTATAATGTGACCACACCCATGCGTGCAAAGAGATTCACATGCAAATCGTCCACATGGAAGGAACGCGAACCTGTAAACGCCCCCATCACCCCAAAACAAAGAATCATCAGCTTCTCCATTCTTCTGATTTTCATCGAATTCGGAAGACATGCTGAGAGTTTACCTTGGATTTACCTCGGAAGAAACAGAACGCGATTAGCGTTATTGATGCATAAACTTCACATTGTAGGCTACTAGTTGAACTATTGCCAGACTAAAAGGTGTGAAATCAATGGAAACATGTTGACTTCATATCCCAAAAAAAAGAGAATTTGTGAAATTTCACTGTGAAATCACACACGTTGCCTGAAACTTTGTTTGCCTTTTCTGTTTTTTTCTGAGTATCGATTGTGCAAAGATCACTGTCAGATCTCATTGTTTCTGGGCATGACACTGATGAACAGTGACGCGTCCTGTATGAATCTGCGCGGATCCACACACCCACCCAAAGCAACAGTCTCCCGGATCCCAAATCCTTATTTGAAATGGCCTCATTCTGTACAAAACATGATTGACAGGCAATTATCTTTCTTAAAGCTGAGTTTCATTTTTTTTCTTAGCTGTCCTAGAGAACCTTTCCTTTTTCATAATCCTAAGGTGTCTTCTGAAAACAAAGTTTCATCAGACAGCCAGCTTCGCAAAGCTTCGTGTATCACATGAGAGAGGGACTTTAAAAAACACTATGACGGTGAAAGTAGACCACAAAGTGACAGCTATCTCAGAGGGAACTGAGGGAACGCTGTGCACACACACATTTCTCATTCTAATTGCCGCCCATTTATTTATAGGATGTGATTGCCTGAAAGAATGATGGGCTTGTTTTGCCCGTCTGCTAGTCCTGATACCACAGGAGAGTTAAGACAGGAATTAGGCAAGACATATTCCCCTGGTAAGTAGGTAAATAGCCCAGAGAGATGGAGGAGAGGCATCATTTTGCCTGAATTTTATTAGACAAAGAGTATGAACAAGACTAGTTGAAAGCTATTGATTTAGCTCACAAAACTAACGGAGTGAATGTTGTGTGTGTGAGGTAATGTCACTGATCCAGAGTTGTTTTCTGATTTCATTGCTGCAGTCCAGCTGCCCCAAGGTCCCTAACTCATTCACTGGAGACAGGTGCACAGATACTGCTTGTCACAGCCAAAGATGATTGGTGACCTTCCAACTTTGACCGTTGTGAAATCAATACAATAATTTTTCAAACACATCATTTCACCTGCCACTCTTGAAAACTGTTGCACGTACAATTTATGACACCTAGAGAGGGATGCCCACAGCTGGGACGAGAGAAAGCTTTTAGAATTGCTGTGGGACAAATTTATAACTTAAATATATAGTATATCCAGTAATGATCACAATAGAAGCTTTGTTTTTTTCAACACTTTTTTAAATCTACCAGTGTAGTACAAAATAAAAAAATAAAAAAAATAATAAAAAGCCAGATCACTTACTTTTTAATACACCATCCCCCGGTTTCACAGACTAGGGTTAAGCCTTGTCCCAGACTAAGGCCCTGCTTACACCTGGTAAGATGCGTTTTGGTCGATCGGATCACAAGGAGATGGGGAAACACATACCCGTTTACACCTGGTGTCTCTTTTGTCCACTTTCAGCCACTTCTGTCCTGATTTCTTCGAGGGGAGGTATGGGTGGGTAAATATATGGTCTTTTTCAGATCTTTTGATCTAATAGGCAAAATAAGCTAGCACAATTTACATATGAAAACACAAAAGATGACACACACACACAAAAAAAAAAGAAAACATACAGTGATCATCGGCTTTAGTTTCTGCGGTGACAGCCACAAGACCACACCGAACACTGTGATTGTTTGGGCGCAGTACCAAACATTTCCACTAGATGAAATTCGTCTCCTATTCATTTCCAATGCAGTCATTTTGACTGCGAACAATACAAGTGTGACAATTTTTTTCAGGACCATTTAACCTTTTTGAATCATGTCCATGATTTTTGTGTGTGTGTGTGTGTGTGTGTGTGTGTGTGTGTATGTTCACACAGCAAGTGCAAAATCCTTTACCAAGTTTCGAACCTTTCCGATTAAGTTAAAAAAAATTAAAATAATTAATAAACATTTTTGGTCACAAATGACTAAACAGCACCAGAGGGTTTAAGGGTTAGTTCACCCAAAAATTAAAATTCTGTCATTAATTACTTACCCTCATGTCGTTTGACACCCGTAAGATCTCCGTTGGTCTTCGGAACACAAATGAAGATATTTTTACACTTTACACTCTCAAGACCCATAAAAGGTACTAAATATGTCGTTACAAAGTCCATCTCACTACAGTGGTTCTACAATATGAAGCGACGAGAATAGTTTTTGTGCGCAAAAAAACCTTAAATAACGACTTATATAGTGATGACCGATTTCAAAACATTGCATCATTAAGATTTGAAGCGTTATGAATCAGTGAGTCGATTCAGCACCATCATGATACGACTCGCTGATTCATAACGCTTCAAAGCTTAATGATGCAATGTTTTGAAATCGGTCATCACTATACAAGTCGTTATTTAGGGGGGGGTTTTCACCCAAAAACTATTCTTGTTGCTTCATAAAGTTATTGTAGAACCACTGTAGTGAGATGGACTTTGTAACGATGTCTTTAGTACCTGCTATGGGTCTTGAGAGTGTAAAGTGCATTGTGCCAATGGAGGCCTTTCTGAGCCATCGGATTTCAACTAAAACTTTGTGTTCCGTAGATGAACGGAAGTCTTACGGGTCGAACGACATGAGGGTAAGTAATTAATGACATAATTTTCATTTTTGGGTGAACTAACCCTTTAAATGTCCTAATTTAACTAAGGCCTAATCTTGGCTTAATCTAAGACCTGTCTATGAAACCAGGCTATAAAGTGTAAAGTGAAAGAGTAAAGCAAGAGCATTTGGCAAGAAGCAATACATGCGACAAACAAGGCCAAAACAAAAGCACTTAATTACTGAGATTTCAATTTAAAAGGCTCTTAGTTAAGGTATTATCCACTTTGTCCCCACAGCCTTCTAGATTAAATGAAAGCACGACGTGGCGAGAGGAAACTGCTCCACTGCGGTCTGCTGGCGGGGCGTGAAGAAGCACTTAGGGGCTTCTCAAATTCCACATCTAAAATGCAAACCATTTAAATGAACTGCAACAAGGTTAATCTGTAACTGCTCCAGTTACAGCATATGGAAGTGGTACGGATTTTGGCAGCTGTATTAGAGATGTGTTTGACATTATATAGAAATTGCATATTGGAATCATACGAGGCTAGTTAGGCTAGCGTTCCCCAAGGGACAAAGCATATGTGACCTCTTGTACGGAAGCAAGAGAACGTGCTGTACGCGTGAATCCAGATAAATGGTACGTCTGCAAATCGTGTGTGTCCTCTGCATGCCTATGCACAGCCGCACAGGTGTCTAATTGCTGACAAGAGGCTAGGTCCTTCAAATGTGTGCCAGCTTGCCCATTAGAGAGAGGGAAAGCACAGGTGTTTTTCCACAAGCACAGCTCATGCTTGGACCAAAACCTGTTCCCCCAACTGCTTCTCCAAAGACCAGCCTGAGTCCACACCATGATTGCGACTCGGTTCCATGGATAGCTCTCAAACGTTTCATGGCATGTAACATCACTTGTAATTTTCCCCTGCGCATCAAGTGTAACCGCGAGGAACCACTTTAGCCCCTCTTGCGCCTTGATGGCTACAAATTCCTGTAGTAAACAAACAATGTTGTTACAATTCCTTGGCACCAGTTATGTTTGTTTACGCCTCTAGAATATTAAAGGGGTCATGGCATGAGAAATCAAAATTGCCTTGATTGTTTTGTCATATAAGAGGTCTTTGTACCATTAAAACATCCTGCAAGTTTCATAGCTTAAAGGAACATGCCACTATTTTTGAAAATAGGCTCATTTTCCAACTCCCCTAGAGTTAAACAGTTGAGTTTTACCGTTTTCAAATCCATTCAGCCGATATCCGGGTCTGGCGGTAGCACTTTTAGCATAGCTTAGCATAGATCATTGAATCTGATTAGACCGTTAGTATTTCGATGCGAGAAAAAATGACCAAAAATGAAAAAAAAATTACCGAAGAGTTTTGATATTTTTCCTATTTAAAACTTGACTCTTATGTTGTTACATTGTGTACTAAGACCGACGGAAAATTAAAAGTTGTGATTTTCTAGGCCAGGAACTATACTCTCATTCCTGCGTAATGATCAAGTAACTTTGCTGCCGTACGATGGGTGCAGCAGGCGCAATGGATTCGAAAACGGTAAAACACAACTGTTTAACTCTAGGGGAGTTGGAAAATGAGCCTATTTTTAAAAATAGTGGCGTGTTCCTTTAAAATGCCCCCCTCATTATAAACAAAGCATTTAATCAAGCTCCAAAAACAGCTCGTTATGATATTGCAAGATCTGTGACATTAAATATATTTGCATATGACTGCCTCCAGAGCAAGACATTGATGAATAGTTATGCATTATCCTACCAGGCCCCGCCCACTAGCATTGAGTCGCTTAGTGGCTGACATTCGCCTACACTGGATGTGAGGGTCTAGTCAAAAGCAAATAGAAACCATTATAATCACTGAGGCTCTCTACACTGGATACAGTATACAGATGCCCGTTCAGTTTCTGATGTACTCCTCGCGCTTGAGTCTGTCCACAACAGGACAAATGGAAGAGTGAAAGAATGTTTGCTTTGAAACGTCCAGTTTAAACCGCTCGTTTGCGTCTCTGTACAGATTCAGAAGCATCCCAGCATCAAAAACAAGTAGATGGTTTATTTTAATGCCACATCGTTGTTCAGTGCATTTTGGTTGCATTTACACTGGCACAAAGTTTTACTCACATCTGAGACAGATTTGTTGCACATGTGTAAACACAAAAATCCACACAAGATCAGATTTTTTTGCATCTGATCTGAGCCACTTCCAAATGTGGTTTTAAATCAGATATATCTGGACATCAGACCTACGTCTAAACATATCCGATTCCCCAATTCCGATTCCGCTACAAAGCGAGGGCTGCACGTTTGCTGATAAAGACAGCTTTTTATTATGATGCATTATGAAGCAGATGTGCCTGTATGTGCTCGCTCACAGCTTTTTTTATTGAGGTGGGAACTTTATAAAGGAAAGAATTTGTGCGCACACATAAACATTCAGGAGCTGGTTTTCAACCTCTGCCCATGAGTTTTATAAATAAAAACCGCTTCACCACTGAAAGCTACATTATATTTCTCAGCAATGAGGTGATAACTTTGCTGTAATTAAACCAACAAGCTTCACTACTCACTCTCTCTCTCTTTAATTTATTCAAATTCATTAAAAAAAAGTAATCTTACAGTGCTACTTTATTTCACTTCAGAATTCTAGATCTAACGAGCTGTATAAATAACAATTTGAAATTACGGTTATTTTCCTGCATACACTATATTGCCAAAAGTTTTGAACATTAGTGACATCCCATTCTTAATCCTTAGGGTTTCATATAGAGTTGGCCCACCCTTTGCAGCTATAACAGCTTCAACTCTTCTGGGAAGACTTTCCACAAGGTTTAGGAGTGTGTTTATGAGAAATTTTGACCATTCTTCTAGAAGCGCATTTGTGAGGTCAGGCACTGATGTTGGACGAGAAGGCCTGGCTCGCAGTCTCTGCTCTAATTCATCCCAAGCTTAAGGTGCAGGCCAGTCAAGTTCCTCCACACCAAACTCGCTCATCCATGTCTTTCTGGTCCTTGCTTTGTGCACTGGTGCGCAGTCATGTTGGAACAGGAAGGGGCCATCCCCAAACTGTTCCCATAAAGTTGGGAGCATGAAATTGTCCAAAATGTCTTGGTATGCTGAAGCATTAAGAGTTCCTTTCAATGGAACTAAAGGGCCAAGCCCAACCCCTGAAAAACAACCTCACACCATACTCCCCCCTCCACCAAACTTTACACTTGGCACAATGCAGTCAGGCAAGTACCGTTCTCCTGGCAACCGCTAAACCCAGGATAGAAAAGTGATCAGTGACAATCATTTTGGGCAGGAATTAATGTAAACAGATATCGGATGCAAGTTAGGTGAATGTAAACAGCCGGGCCAAAAAAAAAAAAATGAATGTGTTCAAAAGATCGGATCTGTGCATTAAGAATTGCAGTGTAAAAACAACCTTTGTTTTTTAAAGAGTTTGCATAGAAACTTTTGCTCACAGATAAAGCAGCCAGCTATATTGGATCTGACAGCAGCTTTCATAATGCTTTGTCGGTAAATGACAGTTTTATATGGCTCATGTTTTCAAAACTCTTTGCTGCAGAAAATAGGTTGATGTGATACAAAGAGGGTCCATGCCAAAACAAGAACCTGCCGACTTTCAAAGGATGCACTTTATTTAGAGAGGAGCTATTTGCTCTATTATCTTACTTTAAGAAGCAGAACCTAACCAGTTTAAGACCTAATTAGTAAACATCATGCACACACAGTTGGAGTCACCACTTTTACCCCAGAGATAGCTTAGTGTCCCCATAAAGAATGGGAAGGAATCTTTGTTCATTGACAACCTGCAGTGTCAAGCTTTAATGGGAAATCCAATAACGGAAAAGTCCATAATTCTTGGCCAGGTTTAAAAATACAGCAAAAAAAAGTTGTCTGGGGGCCATTAAAGACAGAGCTGTGAACTAAATGTGGAGCACAGGAAGTGGCTCTCAGTGGATTCATTTATCCTTATCCATCAACTTGAAATTGCCACTTTTTCTATTCCTCTATTTTTCCTGCCCTCCATCCTTTTCCTCCCCACCTCCTTTACTCTGCCTCTCTTGATCTTCACAAATGAATAATTAAGGAAAACGGCTTGTGATTACACAACAATTATTCCCAGCTACTTAAAAATTGAAAGATCCCCTTATGAAACATTAAAGAGCCAGAGTTCTCATTTGCGAGGAGCCCCAGGGAGAGAACCATACAGAGGCCCCATCCAATGAGGACACCGGCCCAGTGCGCAGGCCAGTCACTGGAGAGCTGAACTTCAACCTGAGGGTAACTACACACACTGATGAAAACACTGCAGCTAAATATACTGATGATGGCAGAAAACTCTGCATATCCACAAAGAACCGTGACCAAACTTCTCTGCTTTTGCCATTTCAAAAGTTTTGTTTTGGTACTGTATTTCATACAGTAGTCTCTTATCCTCTTAAAGCCATCTATAAATACCATCTATCTATCTATCTATCTATCTATCTATCTATCTATCTATCTATCTATCTATCTATCTATCTATCTATCTATCTATCTATCTATCTATCTATCTATCTATCTATCTATCTATCTATCTATCTATCTATCTATCTATCTATCTATCTATCTATCTATCTATCTATCTATCTATCTATCTATCTATCTATCTATCTATCTATCTATCTATATCAGTGGTGGGCCGTTATCGCGCGTTAACGTGAAACTCTTATCGAGACTCTTAATCTATTCTCAAAGTTGGGTTGGGAGCTGGGTCTATACTACGCAAGCTATGATGACTTTCAGCTTGATATTTTAGCGCGGATGTACACCTAGCCGAATTTCACTGTAGGGGGCGAGAGAACGAGTCTTCGAACCTGTGTGTATGCCTACTAGTGTTGTCAAAAATATTGATATTTCGCTATGTATCGATACTGAAATATCTGAAACGATACAATACTCATTTTCTACAGTATCGATATCAGTTGCGCTCTCCTCTCCTCTCCGACCGACAGCGAGTGACACGCACCCGCTTCCTCTCATTCAGTCCGTTTAATCCTCTGAACATTGCGAACGGGTGTTCTGCTGGACTTTTGTTAGTATTGGTGTGACCGGTCTGAATTTCGCGGGGGGTTGCACATAACGTTAATTCTACTGATTCCCACAGATTTCGTGCTCGCATCTGAAGCACACACACACATACCCATAATAAAGCCGCCTCAAACATACAAGTGCAAAAATTAGCTCCTTTTTCCAGCTTATTAATGGTCAAATACACTCAAAAATGTCTCAATGCCCATCTCGGTGAGTTTTAACGTAAACACAGTCGTAACCAGCTCACAGGAACAGTGTTTGGGATCCATGCGTGCGTCAGGTCTTAAAGGGACAGAAGTTATTTATTATTCAAACTACAAAAAGACAAACGATCACTTACGAGCACACATATTCTGAATGCCTTTGGCAGAATTCAAATGAGCCATTTTAATCTAGATTAATCTTGGAGTTAATCTAGAGTAAATTAATCTATGCCCACCACACATATATATATATATATATATATAATATTTTTTTTTTACTAATTGGTGCAGGACACTATAGTTCATTTATGTAAGTGAGGATAGCACAACAAAGTAAACTGTGACTATTACACCCAACAATTCTTCATACAGTGGACTACCAGTAAAATGTATAACAATTTGGGACACACACTTTTATTCAGCAATGATTCAGACACTTTGACCTGACCAAGTGTTTTTTTCTTTCATTGTTAATGCAACCTTTTACACCACAGACTGAACAAATGCTTGGTCATTGGTTGACCTAAATTGGTATTATCTAATTGTGTACTTAAATTTAACAGCTTACAGCTGATTGGTTGATTGTAATCCATTACATACCTTTCTAACAAAGTTATCTAACATTATCATGAATTTGTTTAGCTCTGTCATATTTTATTACCATTTTCTAAACTATAGCAAATAAACTGTGATAAGGTGTCTGAATATATTTTGGTTTGACTCTATATATAGTCAAATCCCCATATGGTCCTTAAACATTGATTGATTTATTATGATTTTACTTTATGGAATTCTTTGATTTCAGCAAGAAATAAATTACTCAACGCTGGAAACGTTAAGCGGGTTAGACATCGAAAGACATCCCTCATGTTACTCTCTTAGTTTAGCTGTCAAAGTTTTTGCCCGAGAGAGTGAACATAAGATAGACTTGTATTATCAGCTGAATATCATTAAATACTGTAAAAATCAACTCTCGAGTTTCGACAAAACTTTCATCCCCTCATCCTCCCTCCCTGTTCATCCAAACACTTTCATTACCGAACATGATGAAATGGCATTAGCTCTAACTGAGGAGAGCTGTCTGAAAGTTCCCCCCCAAAAAAGCAAACGCACAGACCAATCCAACATGCCGGAGTTCCTTTGAATATAGCGTAATTAGTTTCATCAGACATTTCTGCTGAATTTCCCAAGTGGTCTTTTTCCCATGTGCTGAAACACTGATCTGCTGCAAAGCGGCACCGTGTACAAACCGAGCGGCCTGCAGAGAACTAGCATAAACACGCCATCAAAGCAGCCATTGAACTTCAACTGAATGAGGGAAGTCACACCCCTTTTTCTTCTTTAAACAACAGTCAGACATTAGCCAAGCTTGAGATATTCACCAATTAGCCTTCTGTCTTGAAAGCTGAGAACTGTGGATTCTTTTGGGTTGCTTCAGGCCTGCCTGTTTGAAGCTTTCTTAAGCAGGGCTGAACAAAGCTCACCATCAGATCTCTCTACATAAGAAGAAGCGTCTCTGGCCGAGGATCTACCATTTTAACTGTCACTGTCACAGGATTTCGAAACCATCTGAGGCTTTTTTCCTCGTCTATGTGGGCCCAGATGTCAACAAAGCCACTTTTTTATAGAAGCATGTCACTGCAGTGCCAAGAAAACTTCATGGCTCATATGAGTTGCAGCTCTATTTGTGGATTGAAATGGAAAAGGGCTGTGGGTAACATTTTAGATTTTCATATTGTGGCATTTTTTCCCCAGGTAAGCGACGCACACGGCCATCCACGTGAGGTAAAAGAAAACATGATTCATCAAACCAGACCACCTTCTTCCATTGCTCCGTGGTCCAGTTCTGAGGATCAGACAGGGGTCAGCGGTGGACAGGGGTCAGCATGACTTGTCTGCGGCTATGCAGCCCCATACGCAACAAACTGTGATGCATTGAGTATTCTGACACCTCTCTATCAGAACCAGCATTAACTTCTTGAGCAATTTGAGCTACAGGAGCTCATCTGTTTGATCAGACCACAAGGGCCAGCCTTCACTCCCCACATCAATGAGCCTTGGCCGCCCATGACCCTGTCGGCGGTTCACCATTGTTCCTTCCTTGGAGCACTTTTGATAGATACTGACCACTGATGACCGGGAACACCCCACAAGAGCTGCAGTTTTGGAGATGCTCTGACCCAGTCGTCTAGCCATCACAATTTGGCCCTTGGAAAGCTCGCTCAAATCCTTACGGTTGCCCATTTTTCCTGCTTCTAACACATCAACTTTTAGGAGAAAATGTTCACTTGCTGCCTAATATATCCCACCCACTAACAGGTGCCATGATGAAGAGATAATCAGTGTTATTCACTTCACCTGTCGCACACACACACACACACACACACACACACACACACGCACACACACACACACACACACACACACACACACACACACACACACACACACACACACACACACACACACACACACACACACACACACACACAATCATATATATATATATATATATACAAAAAGAAAACATTCCAAATATCATCATATCCACACAATACAGAGTTATGCTGTAGCAAAACCAGCGAGGAAAAACTGTTTTCTTATCTGCATGCTGAGAAAAAAAAAAACATGCTTGATGCAGGCAAAAAAGAAAACCAACCACAAACAACAAACAACATATCAAATGCAGCAGCCACACTGCTTACACCATAAGTAAACTCAAGTGCCTCATTATCTGCTACATTTTAGCATTGCAAAAAAAAGTGCTGAATTTCCAAGGCCATTCATCTCTCCCAACTACCTGTTCCTGACTCAGCTCCACCTTTACATATAGCGCCAGGGAACACTGATCGCCTACGTACAAGTGGGTATACAGCCGTTAATCACTACAAGACAGTACTTAAACATTCCCTTTCTGTGAGGGAACTTATAATTATGTATATCTTTAAGCATCCAATTAAAATGCTAATGAACATTTGCTGAAGACTGCTTTCCTTAGGGGGTGAGTAGAACAGCCTGTTTTATGCCCATATATTTGGGTAAAACTGTTTAACGCATGGCCATTTGAAGCCTAGCGACACATCACAAATCTTTAGCCTGCCTTTGGCCTTGTCTTTTTATAACATAATTCTTTGAGCCAAACTAAATTAGCTTGAAATGAAAATCAATGTTGTGCTTTGAGTTCAGCTAAACAACTTTGAAAGTGTAGCATGCTAAGCTAAAAGCTAATCATCATTTAGTCAAACTACAAGCAAATGTTTTGAAAAAGTTAGCTAAGTAACAAAATAAAAAAGGTAGCAAACTACATTGAAGCAACTTATGTAGAACAATATAGCCTACTTTATAACTTCATAACAAATATATCAAATTATATAATTATCATAATAATTTGTACTTGCACAAAAACATTGACGCATGACCGCATGAACTTTAAGGTGACCATATCAAACTTGAACAGGTAAATGTATACTAAATACAACAAAAACATCCTAATTTTCATAACCAAAAATACCATAAATAAAGTCAAAAATATAGTACATTGTACAGGGATTTGAATCATGAATTATTGGTTGTGAATCATTTGTCTTAATTTTCAACATTATAAAAGAGTATAAAAAAATCAAACCTTCCAACACTACATTAGATAGAGAACACCATTTAAAATAAACTGATTACATAGAATGAATCGAACATTCCAACATTTCAGCTGAGATAGGGGACCGTTTATAATGAACCGATTCACAAGAGTAAATCAAACTTTATAATACTGCACATAGAATGAGTGAGAGGACTTTTTAGGATTCATTGATTCATTAAAATTAATCAACTTCCTGTGCTACAAATATGAAAGAGGACTAGAATGAATCAAAAATTCCAACACTACATTAGAGAGAGGACAATCTAGAAAAAAAAAACCTGATTCACTAGAATGAATCAAACATTCCAACACTACATATTAGAGACAGAATCATTTAGAACAAACCGATTCACTAGAATTAATCAAACATTCCAACACTACATATTAGAGACAGGCCCTGTCCCAAATGGCACCCTAAACCCTCTCGGTCTTCCTCTGAGTCCACACTTTCACAACGTAACGCCGCTTTGACTGCAGGGAAGAAGTCCGCTGCGTAACACGCACTAGTGCGGATTCGGCAGAAGTGCGCATCGAGGGCGCATGTCGACCTCAAAGGGGTCTCAAAACACACACGCAGCGGCCAATGTAAGTCCACAAGACCAAAAGTGCACATGAAGTGTGCCATTTGGGACAGGGCCACAGAACCATTTAGAACAAACCGATTCACTAGAATGAATCAAACATCCCAACACAACATATTAGAGAGAGGACCATCTAGAGCAAACCGATTCACCAAAATGAATCAAACATCCCAACCGATTCACTAGAATGAATCAAACATCCCAACACAACATATTAGAGAGAGGACCATCTAGAACAGGGGTCCCCAAACTTTTTTCTGTAAGGGCCACATCATTTTTCCTTTCTTTAATGGGGGGCCGGGTCGGTCAAATTACATGGGCCGGAGTGACTACCAGTATTATTGTGGAGATTTTATTATGATTTTAAATCTATTTATCAAACTAAAAATCTAATGTTTAGCATAACATTATAGACACACTTTCAAAAATGTTTATTGCCAGCATACAGAAGTTATTACACGACCATTAACACAAGGACAACTTCAGAGCTGTCAAACATGGTTATGTGTCCTTATCATCTCTACGAGGCACCTTCAGTTCTGTCCCCTTTTGAAAAATACTGTTCGCTAGAACTGTGTGTGCTTGGTTTGTTACCACAGTTATCTGCGTGCTTCCTCAGCGATGAAGTTCCACATTTGCGGCTATCTTTTCTTCAACTCCTCAGGATCCATCTCGACGACTGCAGTGCAGGCAGATTGCGCGCAGTTGTGAATCTCCTAGAGGGCACGCGCGCGCGCCGCACGGCCACAAATAAACTAATATGGATTTGAAATTATTTTATCAACTTGAAATACAGGCAAGGCATATTTTTGTAGATGTGTTCCTAAAAATATGCATACTTTTTTTAGGAACACATCTACAATATACATGCATATATTTTTATATATATATTCGTTTGCACGTGACTGTTTAAAACCCGTGTTTAGACCCGTGTTTGTCCCTTGTCCGACCCGCACCCGTATCCGACACAGTTAGGATGTTTTTTTCACCCGTTTCAGCAATATTCGCGGATCACACGTCGGGTACCCGCCCGTGCAGGACTCTGGTTCAGAGGGCCGGTCCAAATGTGGGGGCGGGCTGTATTCGGCCCGCGGGCCGTAGTTTGGGGAACCCTGATCTAGAACAAACCAGAATGAATCAAACATTCCAACACAGGACCATTTAGAACAAACCGACTCACTAGAATGAATCAAACATTCCAACACTAGAGGTGAAAGAGAGGACCATCTAGAACAAACAGATTCACTAGAATGAATCAAACATTCCAACACTAGAGGTGAGAGGGAGGGGGAGGAGGACCATCTAGAAAAAAACGATTTACAAGAATGAATCAAACATTTCAACACTAGAGGTGAAAGAGAGGACCATCTAGAACAAACCGATTCACTAGAATGAATCAAACATTCCAACACTATATTAGAGAGAAGACATTTAGAACAAATCGATTCACTAGAATGAATCAAACATTCCAACACTATATTAGAGAGAAGACATTTAGAACAAATCGATTCACTAGAATGAATCAAACATTCCAACACTATATTAGAGAGAAGACATTTAGAACAAATCGATTCACTAGAATGAATCAAACATTCCAACACTATATTTAGAGAGAAGACATTTAGAACAAACCGATTAACTACAATGAATCAATCTTTCCTGTACTACAAATGAGAAAGTAGACCTTTTCCATCGTTGAGCCAAACTGTTCTCGTTGCTTAACCATTTCATTCTGTGCCAATCAAGTGGAAATATAACTGAAATCATTCCTTACCCTTAATTCAGTTCAGCCCGATGATGGAAAAAACGGCTAAACTTTACAAAGCTACATACAGAATGAGACCATTTAGAACAACTGATTTTCTAAACAGAATCAACATTTCTAACACTATTTTCTAACACAGTTTAGGACGGATCAATTTACTAGTAAAAAACGAATTGGTAGAATAGTAAATAGTCTTGGAAAATTTACTAAGTTTAGCTGACAAGTTTTGTAACTGCTGATGTAATCCCCTCGTCTTTTTTCCCTCATGGGGAAAAAACAAAACCAAAAATAAATAAATAAATAAATCACACGCCCTAGTTGGCATCCATCAATGTTCCAATTTTTGTTGTTGTTGTTGTATAGATGTACTAAGATGTAACAAGCATTCAAGCCCTGCGAAAGCCACTCCCAAGACGACCCTAGCAGAAGCTCAGATGGAGTAGCTCGCCCGAGGAGTCCCAGAAGCCTCCTCGGTCAGCCTTATTTTCATTGGGGCCCTGTCGTTGATACTGCGGTGATTACGAAAGCTCTGCTCCTTCATCGCTCTGTTCTATTTCTGGGACAGTGACAGTGGAGGGGAGCCAGATTCTCCAGGGTTCTTCTCAGCCATCTTTAACTGCCATACAGTAAATAAATAAAAGGGTCTGAGGGGCTCCTGTTTTGTTTCAGAGCAAAGAAACGATGGCAGATGGGAACGAGGCCTGCGGGCAATGGAAAACGGTGCCATTTTCTCTCTCTTAAGCCCTGCACATGGAGATAGAAAAGAAGCTGATCTGAATGCAGCATTTTTCTTGTTTCGTACAAATGTACATCTCTTTAATGAGCTTTTCACAGTGATGTATACAGCAGGATATGTCTAGTTTAATGCTCATATTCTAGGCAGCATGCTACCAATGTTGACGAGCTGACGTTGGTACGTCTGGGTAGATAAATCCCTCCAGTTTGCATTCTACAGTATTAAATAAAACATCTTATTTGGGGGTCCAGATTTTTCTACATGATTTATGCATTTGTTTGGCCACTTTGACATATTCATTGATTTTAAAATAAGACATAAAGGCATCTCAGTCTTCAAATATACGGTAGATGGCTATTAAACTGCATTAATGTGGCTGCCAAAACAATATGAATGCCTTATAAATAAACAAAACTATTTTATTTAAAGGTGCACTATTTAACTTTTCCGTCCTCTAGAGGTCGTCTATTCAAAACAAAGGCGTAGTTTGATGAAGCCAAGTTTGAGCGCAGAATCTTGGAACATGTGGTCTTCACCTCACAAGCGGTGGAAAAGAATCATGAATCATGTTCATGGATGTGATTATTAACGTTACTGTAGTATGAAGCAGAGCAGGGCGAGTGTTGTGGAGCTGAGCAAGGCTGCTGGAGCGATTGTTAATAAGAGGAAGGCAACACACGCCCCGCGAGCAGCGGGACTTTTATTATGCCACAGTCATCGGTGCCACTTCCGCTTTTCCGGTCATGAGTATGAGGTAATGCAGCTCTGTTTATCATATTAGATACATTTATGTGTGTTGAAAATTATGTTATGACGTTACTCTGTGCGTTCACTCGGTGGCTGCCATGATACTTGTTGCACACTGCAGTGAGAGTAAAGCGTTTCTGCAAAATAAAACCGAGGGTAACTCTGACAGGCGACTCCCTCACACGTCCCGGTTCCTTGGTTAAAATAGCAATTTTCTCACGATTTACAAATAGTTGGAAACATTTGGGATATTGCAAGTACTTATTTGAACAAAATATATAACACTGGCCTAGTGATTTTTGGATATTTTACTGAAAAAAGACGTTACATAGTGCACCTTTAAGTATATAATACACACACGCACACACACACACAAACAATAATGATACATGAATATAAGAATATCATTGCTCCAGTCTTCCGTGTCACATGATCCTTCAGAAATCATTTTAATCTGCTGATTTGATAACAATAATATATATATATATATATATATATATATATATATATATAAATATGCATAAATTAAAACATTTTTATTAAATAAACTTTTAAAATATGTAAACTCATGAAATCCTTGTGACAGACATTTGGGATGCGGGGAAAGGGGAAGACAGTGCACCCAGCACCAGGAAGGTGAAGGGAAAGTGGAAGGGTGATAGAGGCCGGGATAGACTGAAGGCGACTGAAGCAGACAAGGTGGAGGTGCTCGGGGCTGAAAGCGGTTGGTTAGTCACAGAGGAGATGGGAGAGAGTCGTGGTGTGAGTGTCAGAGTTTAATACACTGCCTGTCAGGCCCCGCCCCTGTTCTGGCAGCTTCACTTCACTTGCTTGACACGTGGAGGACGGTTCTCGGAGCGCAGGTGCCTGCTCTCATGCGGTGGGGGTCATGGGAGGTAGAGGTAGACACAGCGGAAAAATGGACAGTGACAAATGACAGTGCAGCTCAGGCCATCACTGGCAACTCCAATCAACTGTGGAGAGAGTGAGAACCCGACGCTGTGTGTAAGCGGGCCAAGCGGCAGGTAGAGATGGCAGTGGATTGAATGTTGTGTTATCGATCTTGATTTTTAAGTAGTCTGGCACAATT
>CM042262.1:26255762-26443262 GCA_023566225.1 Romanogobio albipinnatus | reverse complement strand
GGTCTCCAAGCATTTGAGGACACAACATAGAAAGGGATGTACCTCCAAATACATCCAAATTGGAGACAAAAAATGCTATCTGCCTGAACAGCTTGATCTACAAGTACTTCAGAGAAATACTAATGTTTTTTAAAGGACCTTTCACGTCCCCTGGACCAAATCTTTCTCTCACCACAGGAGTAGATTAAGATTATTTACACCTCAGTTCATGTGAACAACTCTCATTCATCGAACTGGATGAGAACCAAAAGAATAATGTAAAGTCTTAATACCAGAGCACAAACAGCTTTTCCAATGCTCTCAGCCGAGACAGTCAGACAGAAAGGACTACTGTTTGATTTTGAATAAAGGAATAATAAAATCGCTGAATAGGGTGACAGTAGGCCACATTTTATCCCCAGGCACTTGCGGCTCTGAGGTCAGAATCAAGGGCCGAAGTAGGCACAAGGCCAAGAATTGAAGTCTGATACTATAGCAGCATTTAGCAGAATGTGGAAACTGTGGTAAAACTCCACAAGAAACCAAAAATTCAAATGCATTTATTAAAACAAAATAAATTTATCAACAATTAAATATTATATAAACTAATTATATGGTGTCCTTAAATGCTTCCTGGCTTCGCCATAATGATTTTGAATTGCTTGAAATATAATTGGAATCACTTGAAAAAGGAAAATACAGTTAAGTGCAATAAGTACAGCGCAAGTCTGTCATATAAGATTATAAAATTATAATAGACTATTATAAAATTATAATAACATTAATAATTGTTTGCCTGGGACATGGCTTTTAATGGTGAGACTTTTGTTTTTGTAATCAGGCTCTCAAAAATTATATAATAATTGTTTTATTAATATATCAGTTATCGGCTTTCAAATATAAATAATTATCGGCCATTGGTATCGGCCAAAATTTTCATATTGGTGTAATATATATATATATATATATATATATATATATATATATATATATATATATATACACATTGATAAAAAATGCAGTATGTCTATCAGCACAATAGCATTCACATTCATGATTGTTACACAACAATTAAGCAACTAAAGAATATAAAGCAAAATTTGTGCAAAACTTAATCAGCTAATATTCACAAATTCCCAATAATAAACCATGGCTCATGAATTTACCCTTTAAAAGAGGCCTTGTACTAGTTGTGGTCAGAATTATTGGCACCCCTGGTAAATATGATCAAAGATGGCTGTTAAAAATAAATATGCATTGTTTTTCTCCAAAACACGTTGGCCACAATTTTTGGCACCCCTAGAATATTTTATGAGTAAAATATCCCTGAAGTGTATTTCCATTTTTTAGCACACCAGGGTGACTAGGGACATGAAATTGTCTAGCTATGACGTCTTGTTCCACAGGAGTATAAATATGAGGAAACACAAAATCCAAATTCCCTTAATCATTCATCACCATGAGTAAAACCAATGAATATAGTTCTGATGTGCAGCAAAAGATTGTTGAGCTTCACAAAATAGAAAGTGGCTGTAGGAAAATAGCATTGAAAATCCCCATTTCCACCATCAGGGCAATAATTTAAAAGTTCCAATCAACTAAAGATGTTACGAATCTGCCTGGAAGAGGACGTGCGTCTATATCGTCCTAATGCACGGCGACGAGGAGAGTTTGAGTGGCCAAAGACTCTCTCACAGCTGGAAAATCGCAGAGATTAGTTGAGTCAAGGGGTCAGAAAAATCAAACAACCCCTACATCACCACATGTTGTTTGGGAGGGATTCAAGGAAAGTCCTTCTTGTATCAGGACAAAGATCCAAAACAAACATCAAAATCAACACACAAATGTGTCACTGAGCACAAAATGAAGCTTCTGCCATGACCATCCCAGTTCCCTGACCTGAACCCTATAGAAAATAAGTGGAGTGAACTGAAGAGAAGAAGCACCAACATGGAGCTGGGAATCTGAAGGATCTGGAGGGATTATGTATGGAGGAATGGTCTCTGATATCTTGTCAGGTGTTCTTCAAACTCATTAGGCATTATAGGAGAAAACTAGGAGTTGTTATCTTGGCAAAAGGAGATTGCAAAAAGTATTTAATAAAATGGGGCCAATGATTATGGCCAACGTGTTTTGGAGAAAAGCATTTATTTCATAATGTGATCCACTTTCAATTCTTTAACTTCAATTAAAGGTTCGATTTTTGTGATATTTTTTTTAAATAAAAGATAAAAAGCATAAACAATGCAGATTTATTTTTACAGCCATCTTTGATCATATTTACCAGGGGTGCCAATAATTCTGACCATGACTGTAGATGTTCTTTCTTTCATACTTTCTTTCTTGAGTCTGAATAATGGGGTACAAGCAAACCAAAGCACAACAGTCATCTTCCTGTAATTTGCTGGAGCAGCCGGAACAAGTCGGATCAAGCCGGAACCGGCAGTCGGACTTCTTCCAGCACCATCCAGAGCTCTCCCCCCTCCTCCATTCTCTTGCTTAATTCCACATCCGTTTACGTTATCGGCTTAATCTCCAATTAATTCGCTTAGTTAAAAAAGGATTGAGAGTTCTCGCGTTCTGTCAACAAGAGTGGGAGGGGGTAACAGACGGAAGAGGGTGGGAGGGCATAAAGGGACTGGTGGATAGAAGAGACAAGGGTAGCGGTTGTAAAACATGGTAGAAAGAGAGGAGGGGGAAAAAAAGAATGTCCCCGTGGGAACCAAAGCGCAACGGAGAAA
Source organism: Romanogobio albipinnatus (assembly GCA_023566225.1). NCBI lineage: Eukaryota > Metazoa > Chordata > Actinopteri > Cypriniformes > Gobionidae > Romanogobio > Romanogobio albipinnatus. The sequence goes on along the minus strand of CM042262.1, from coordinate 26,440,542 downwards.
GTCAATGAACGTGGCATTGTGCCAAGGCAAGAGTCAGCCAACATGGCACGCATTCATTTAGAGCTCTGTCTGCGCCGTAGCAGGGACTTATGGGTACTCTGACACCGTTACCACCAGACAGAGCCAATGATTAGATTCCAGTTGATGTTGAATGAAAAATATAACATGGCAAGAGGCTCCAGGGACTGAAAGCATCACATTAATTATCCCTTTGATACAGGAGCATTTGTGTTGGTTGTATTGTAATTGGTGTTGCACGGTTCCACACGAGCCTACATGTCACATGTAATGTTCATTGCGGAGCCATTATATGATATCTGGATGACTCATATTCATAATGAGTAAAGTGTCAAGAGGGAAATGTGAAATTTCTTGTTTTCATGTCAGAGCTGGGATACAAAACAGGGTTGTTTCCCACTACTCTAGCTAAAAAAGCAGCCAAAATGCATCATGGGTAGCCAAACCGATCCCGCTTTGGAGGATTCTGAGAGGAGAGACGAAAACAACAACCCTGCCAAACCCATCGGAGAATCAGGAAAGCATGACTGAGCCTAGCATCCCGGCATCCCAGCACGTAACCAAGGCGACGGCTAACTACAGCGTCCTCTAACTGCTCGCCAGCGACGCATAGGCTTTGGACCTCAGACAAACCCAAGGGTCCATCCAGCACAGTGACATATGAATCCTATTTAGGGACCGAAAGCGTGGCTGAAACTCCATCAGGCTCATTATTCCTTGAAATCGGTAAACACGACAGCCATTTTGACTCAGTTTAATGAACAACTAAAGATGTACATACACGTTCGCACTCCCACAATTAAACATTTGCAAAATCCAACCTGATATCGCCTAGCTGAACACATTTAAAATGTAAAATATCCAGAGACCAAGAAGCTCAGCTCAAGAGTTTGATTCAGAACAAACTGCTAGAAAGCATAATAATTAGCATCTCATTCTTCTTCTTCCTACGAACCACAGTTGTTGGTATAAAAAAACGAGTCAGTTGATGTCACACTTATTCACTAATAACGCAACATGCCAAGTTTCCTGCTGAATAGTTTACACTTGCTTACCTTTCATGCCAAACTTTGAGCGTCTGCCATATTTGTTGATTAGCACAAACATAACGACAAGGAGTACGCAGGCAAAGCCAGCCAAGCCAACCGCAATCGACACCTAGAGAACCAGGAGACAAAACATTTAATTTATTTGAAGAACCAAAATGAGGAAATGAGAGATTTCAACACAGTCAGGTTAGAGCTTAGCTTAGCTTTAGCCGGTTAAAAGTGCAAAGTGAATTATTTTTAGAACATAATACTAGCATAATACTCACTACACAGTATAAACTGTTTAATGCCTACTAATTCAAAGAAAGCTGTGTAATACTACTCAATATGGAAGGATAAAACAAACATTAGCATGCTGCATTGTCATGTGTTGTCTCATAACGCTACATGCTAATTCACGCAGTAGATTTTTAGCTATTTTGACTTTTTAATCAAAGTTTGAGTAAAAAAATGTCTTAACTTGTGAAAGTCTAATCAACAAAATCATTTGCTAAGAGTGTGTGCACGCATTTGTGTGTGAAACGTTTTCATGAACAAATCCTGACAATTCTAAATGTATGAAAAAATGTAGGAACCATTGAAACACATCCTTCACACATGCACAAAACTCTCTGGGTGGCCTTACAATCACGTGAAGATGATAATTGTAAAGGAAAGCCCTTATATGGAGACAGATTGGGTATGATTCATGCAAATTACTAACCTTGGGCACATGGTTGGTTAGAATTAGCGAGGTTAAGAACAAATTCATGTGTTGTGGAAATTTTTCATGAGTTTTTCTCCTGTGCGTACAAATACTAAATAATCTTTATTATTAGTGAATGAGACACTGAATCTAGTCAGAGATATTAAAACTGTAGATATTAAGTTGCTTCCAGCTCATTAATCACTGGAATGAAAGGCCAAGTCAAGCGCAATGCATTGTGGGAAACAGTATGCTCGGTTGCACATTTTGGCAAACATAGCAGGTCATCTGGGTATTCTACATGCATGCATAGAGAAAATATGCATGCTGTTTACAGAAATAGTGCTATTAGCATGCTAGCATGCTATGACATTAGCTTAATTCTGCTTGATTCTCAAAACATTTGTCAAGATATAATAACTTTGCCTATAAGTATGTTTTAAAAGCTTTTTTTACTAGAAAACTACAATGCAAGACTGACATAATCATAACAACGTGTCAAATAAATGTTTCTGTCTAATCTCGAGTGTCTCGCACAGGGGGGAAAAATAGCAATTTTACAGCAAACCTACAGCGAGTGTCTTGACTTGTTTATAGGATTTATATTGATGTTGATGCTGTAATCATGAGAGGTATATATAATTGGAGTCATAAGTTGCAGTAGCTTTGATAAATTGCATGAAAAGGGAAGGGCAAAGCATATAAAAGTGAAAAGAAATGATGATAATAATAATTCATGTTAGGTATTGTAGGAGAGTGATAACGGTTAACTTACAGCCAAGATACACGTCCTTTTGGGAAATACAAAGCGAACAACTTAATATAATGTCTAAATGCTCCAGATAAACACAGAATAAAGACAATAAACAATAAATCAAAGCAGTCAAAGTGCTGGAATAAAGCTATCTGAAGCACAAAGCTTTTTCCCCGTAATTAGGACCTCCAAACAATTGAGGGCCACGCTTACTCTTACTCGCGCCCTATTAAAATCTTCAGATGAGAAAATAATCTCTATCCAGTCAATTACAGCACAAAAATGAACAAAAGTACTTTTTAAAAGAAGCTGTAAAAACACAAGCCACAAGAGAACCGGAAGATAGGAGGTACAACGTGAGAAGGAAAATGGACGAAAAGATAAATGGTTTAGAATGGGGTTTGTTTTCAACACCTTTTACCATGTGTTCTTGGGAAACCTCATTATACTTCATATGGGTGCTTTCGATCTCAGGAGAGAAAACAACACTCACGCCAAACGTGTCCTCTTCAGGCCGATGTGTCAGGTTTGGAATAGTAGTCGGAGTAGGACTCACTAGGACACAAACAAGAGCGTAGTAGTGTTCAGAGAAAAAACATGATATTTTTTTAAACAGAGAGGGAAAAAAAAATGACCACACGGACATACAAAATGTGACCCTGGCATATATATTGGGGTAATTGACTTAAAACATGTCCAAAGACTTTTATGTTAAAATTATTGGTTAAATTATGTTATTTTTCAATAAAAATATATATTCTAAAAATATATATATTTTTCACCATCAGAACTTACATTTGACATTATATGCATTATATCATTTCCCTTATAAAATACATTTCTAGGTGTGGTTTAAGTGCCCAAATACATTTTGGAGATGAATATCTTTCCATGAAATTAGCATCGATTTAATTTCCCCTCCACTTTGTCATTTTTTTATTAATTTCCAGATGTTATAGAACTATCTTGAATTGTGCATTCAAATCATGTTGGAATGATCATATTTACGAGTTATCAGAGCTGTTTCTGAATTCCCTGAAATGGCTCAAATGTAATCTTGAGTTTTCTTCTGGGAAAGTACCATAGACTATAAAAAAAAAATATGGACGTAGTGTTCGTGACGTCACCCATAGGGTTCTGAAGAGCAGTTTTGAAGCGTAAAGTAGAGACGAGCTGGCTGTTGCCACTCCCGGATAATAGAAAATGGGCAAAGAGGCGGGACGTGGGTGGAGCTGAGGTGACACGATGACTAACAGACAACAGATAAATGGCTATCCACCTATCACTCATGCAGGACTTTAAGGCTTTATATAATGTCAACGAATGAGTTATAAAAAATTAACTCCCCTCACAGTTGTCATGAAGGGCAAAATTAGCCGTATAGACCAAAACCACAATTTGTACCAGGCTGTAAACATGTTTTTTTCTGCTGTAAAGTTGGGCATTTTAACATGGGGCTCAATGAGATTCTGCTCCCTTCTGGAGCCTAGTGGCCAGTCGATGAATTGCAGTTTATATCACTTCCGTATTGGCTTCAAGAGAAACTGCAGGAGGTTGCCGCTTCGAACGTACGCGTCACAGGCCCTGTCCTAAATGGCACACTTCATGTGCACTTTTTAACATGGGGCTCAATGAGATTCTGCTCCCTTCTGGAGCCTAGTGGCCAGTCGATGAATTGCAGTTTAAATCACTTCCGTATTGGCTTCAAGAGAAACTGCAGGAGGTTGATGCTTCGAACGTACGCGTCACAGGCCCTGTTCCAAATGGCACACTTCATGTGCACTTTCGGTCTTGTGGACTTACAATGGCGCGTGTCCGTTAAGTCCACGAGACAGCAGAGTGTCCCATTTGGTCGATATGCACCCTCGATGCGCACTTCTGCCAAGCCCGCACTGGTGCGGGTTACGCAGCGGACTTCCCGGCAGTCAAAGCGGCATTACGTCGTGAAAGTGTGGACCGTGAGGGTTTAGGGTGCCATTTGGGACCATTTGGGACAGGGCCAATGTATTCTCATTTAAATAATTCCCGCCCAATATCCGCAAAAAGACGAGGGTGTTACTATTAGCCTGGTTGAGTTGCGTTAGTAGTGGTTTTGGCAAGGGGTGTGACATTTCTGAAACACACTCAAAACGGTTGGCCAATCACAATACACTGGTCCATCCGACCAATCAGAGCACATTGCACTTTTCAGAAGGAGGGGCTTCATAGAGAAGAAAACAGGGTTGCGTTTCCCAAAAGCTTAGTTAGCCTACTATGGTTGCAAATTCCGTTGTTATCAGCATAGTTCAACGAGTCTGTGTTTCCCGGGGGTTTTCCCAACATTGTAAAGTCGTGTCGTTGGAACTACCACTCTCAACCTTTGGCTAGAAGCACAGTTTCATGTTTGCATGATATGTGGACTTGATAAATCCTTATCTTAAGCAAAATAAACAAGCTGACATTCAGTACAATCTATATCTTGTATTTCTATTAGATACAAATTTAATTTACGTATTCAGTTGCTTTTAGTAAAAACAGCTCAAACATGCATTTTAGTTGGGGACTAGCTTAAAGGCACAATATGTCATTTTTGTCTCTAGAGCTTATTCAAAACAAAGGCGTATCTTGATGACGCAGTGAATGAGCGTGGAATCATGGGAGTTAGTCATCCCCTCCACAGTCGATGGAAAGGAATCCGACGGACTCAGGGTGAAATCATGCTCATGAATGAGCGAATGTATTAAAGTTTTATTAACGTTACGGTGGTATGAAGCAGGACGCGCAGAGAGCCACAGGAACGAATGCTAATGAAAGACACCTGTGATTCAGACCAGCAGAGCTTTTATTATCCTTAAGCTGCCGCCTTAAGTTGTTGTATCCATTGCTGAAAAGATTTATTTTTACCATATACACTCACCTAAAGTATTATTAGGAACACCATACTAATAATGTGTTTTACCCCCTTTCGCCTTCAGAACTGCCTTAATTCTATGTGGCATTGATTCAACAAGGTGCTGAAAGCATTCTTTAGAAATGTTGGCCCATATTCCATATTGATAGGATAGCATCTTGAAGTTGATGGAGATTTATGGGATGCACATCCAGGGCACGAGGCTCCCGTTCCACCACATCCCAAAGATGCTCTATTGGGTTGAGATCTGGTGACTGTGGGGGCCATTTTAGTACAGTGAACTCATTGTCATGTTCAAGAAACCAATTTGAAATGATTTGAGCTTTGTGACTTGGTGCATTATCCTGCTGGAAGTAGCCATCAGAGGATGGGTACATGGTGGTCAAAAAGGGATGGACATGGTCAGAAACAATGCTCAGGTAGGCCGTGGCATTTAAACGATGACCAATTGGCACTAAGGGGCCAAAAGTGTGCCAAGAAAACATCCCCCACACAATTACACCACCACCACCAGCCTGCACAGTGGTAACAAGGCATGATGGATCCATGTTCTCATTCTGTTTACGCCAAATTCTGACTCCACCATTCTGTCTCAACAGAAATCGAGACTCATCAGACCAGGCAACATTTTTCCAGTCTTCATCTGTCCAATTTTAGTGAGCTCGTGCAAATTGTAGCCTCTTTTTCCTATTTGTAGTGGAGATGAGTGGTACCCTGTGGGGTCTTCTGCTGTTGTAGCCCATCCGCCTCAAGGTTGTGCGTGTTGTGGCTTCACAAATGCTTTGCTGCATACCTCGGTTGTAACGAGTGGTTATTTCAGTCAAAGTTGCTCTTCTATCAGCTTGAATCAGTCGGCCCATTCTCCTCTGACCTCTAGCATCAACAAGGCATTTTCGCCCACAGGACTGCCGCATACTGGATGTTTTTCCCTTTTCACACCATTCTTTGTAAACCCTAGAAATGGTTGTGCGTGAAAATCCCAGTAACTGAGCAGATTGTGAAATACTCAGACCGGCCCGTCTGGCACCAACAACCATGCCACGCTCAAAATTGCTTAAATCACCTTTCTTTCCCATTCTGACATTCAGTTTGGAGTTCAGGAGATTGTCTTGACCAGGACCACACCCCTAAATGCATTGAATCAACTGTCATGTGATTGGTTGATTAGATAATTGCATTAATGAGAAATTGAACAGGTGTTCCTAATAATCCTTTAGGTGAGTGTATGTTGAAATGCGCGATTGACCAATCAGAATCAAGTATTCCACAGAGCCGTGTAATAATATGCTATAACGTTACTCTGTGTGTTCGCTCGGTGACTGGTATGAGAGACTTGTTGCAATTTGAAGTAATCCAAATCAATATTACACTATCATATTATTAAAAGCAGGATGACTAAATGACTGTTGCTAAATGATATGCAATTAATTTTAAAATGTATGATAGAAAAAGCTCTCTGTTTATGCCATGTTAGCCTTTTGACAAAATAGTGTTGTCTCTGAGACGTGGTAAAACATGGTACTTAAATCAAGAAAACATGCGATTAAAATAATAAGACTAACTGTGTTGAGCTGTATAACAATGAACAGTTTTGTGTTGATAAATGTATCCAAACAGTTGCTCACCTGTCTAATAAAACACAAAATATAAAGCATCTTTGATGTTTCCATGGATTCTACGAAAGTAAAACTGGAAATCGAGGGTAGCCCGAGTGACAGGCGACGCTGATTTCTCTGATTTAAACATTGTCAGAAATTGTTGGGATAGTGTAAGTACAGAAGTCAACAAAATATGTAACATTGTTCTAGTGGTTTTTGGATATTTTCATCTAAGAATCTTAAATATTGTGCCTTTAAACCTTGTCTGTGTAACCGGGGGTTAGTTTGTCAAGAGATTTAAAGCATAGTTTTTTAAAAGTGCGCATTTGCGTACGTGCTTTGAAACTTTTTTAGTAAAACTATAAAAAAGAAAAAGAAAAATAAGATTTACTCCTCAGCACCGTAATTTATAGCTAAAATCTGGCATTAATTTGATCTCAAAAGGATTAATTAAAATAAGTTATTACTCCACTACCTGCGTGGCATCATTAACTACTGACTAGTTGATTTCTTCAACGATGCATCATACTATGGTAGTTAAGCTACGAGTTACATCGCTGTACGGGAAACGCAACCTAGAGAGTTACTTACAGACTGGGACGAGAGGTGCTGCAACAATGTAAAATATGGGGGAAATAATGTAAAATAAGCATGAAAACCTATTCTAGCAGACCCCAAAAACTAAATCAAGAGAGTTGGGGGTGGGTCAGTGAGAAAACATGTTAGAATTGTAAATTTGTTTAAATTAATAAAAATATATATATATTCTTAATTAAAAACACAGACAATGCCCATCTTGATTCACATTTTGTAGATGTAGAGTTTACTCCATTTTTACGCCAAACGAAGTGATTTGAAAGCACCTGATATCGGAATTACAACTTCCCAACTTGTAAATATAAACTGTCCAGGAGGATTTGAATGCACCGTAAGACAGGGGTGTCAAATCCTGCTCCTGGTCGGCCACTGTTCCGCAGAGTTTAGCTCCAACACCTGTCTGGAAGATTCTAGTGTCTGACCTTGATTTTACGGTTCAGTCGTGTTTAATTAGGGCTGGAGACTCAGCTGGAAGGTGGCCCTTCAGGAACAGGACTAGACAACCCTGGTTTTAAGTGAACTGTTGGGTATTATCCACTAAACTTGTCTTGGGGCAAATATTCTTTGATTAGACCTGTTTTATGCAAGGTTATTGCCATTTCGACAGGGTGTCTGTGCCTAGATTAATCTGCCACTATTATTCATGTAGTATTGAACAAAAGCCTTAGGCTGTTCTTATTTTTTTTGTTTTTTACCCCGACGAAGGACCCGTGCGGACAGCACTGCAGCCATCTAACTTCATTCAGAGCTCTGACAGTAACAATCTGTCATTCGTTCAGTTTCCATGCATCAACTTTATTAAATATGGTAAATTGGGGTGGTATGAGTGTAAGAAATGTTCTTGTGAAGGTGAGTGACTGTCCTCTGGACACTGACCTTGATAAATACGTTTCTTGTGGAAAAGGATCTGATTTTTCCCACACACTGACAGATATCGGTCACTTTTAGCCAAAAATACAAAACGGGTCTAATAACAGCATGCCCAACTATATGGCGGCCAGCCATTTGAAAATAAGGCCAAGGTAATTGTTTGGAGGGTGTTTGTTTGTTCAGTGCACAGACTAAATTGCTTCTTTCTAAATCATTCTTTGTTTTATGATAAACAAAACTAATGAATAAGTTACAAAAATGCATGCAGCAGACAATTAAAGGGAGAAACTCACCATTTTCGGTGTAGTCTATAGAGAAAAGGAGAAAAAAACCCACACATATATAATTACCAGATATGAATATGTCGAGATCAGCTCTAAGGACTTCAGTGCATTTCTTGTGCAATTATGGTAATGTTCAGATGTGAGCATTTTAGAATATAATGAGACAATAATTGCAATATTTATCATGCAATGAAACATTACATCAATGTGGAATCATGCATGAGGCCGTCATATGATCTGCATGTATACATGTATATTCATATTCTGAGTGCCTATGTACACATTAACTATGTAAGTGAGGCTCAAAATTCATGAGACCACTCGTGTAAATATATTTCACGGTATTTTCTGATGCAATAAAAGCAATCGTGAATATACAATGCCATTCAAAAGTTTGGGGTCAGATAAGATTTTTTTTTTACATTTTTGGAAGAAGTCTCGCTTATCAAGGTTGAATATATTTGATCAAAAATACTGTAAAAACTGTAATATTGTGAAATGTCACTAACATTTAAAATAGCTGGTTTTATTTTAATATGTTTTTAAAAAGTAACGTATTTCTGTGAAGACAAAGCTACGTTTTCAGCGAAAATTGTATACAATTCATGTAATATAAAAATGTGAAATTATGTTTAATGTGTTATACTAAATGTATACACAAAATATTTAATAGATAAAATATTACATTAGTTAAAAATAAAAAGCGGTGCATATTTTGATTGATTAATTGATTGATTGATTGAACGATAGATAGATTGATTGATTGAACGATAGATAGATAGATTGATTGATTGATTGATTGATTGATTGATTGATTGATTGATTGATTGATTGAACGATAGATAGAATGATTGAACAATAGAACGATAGATAGAATGATCGAACAATAGAACGATAGATAGAATGATCGAACAAAAGAACAATAGATAGAATGATCAAACAATACAACGATAGATAGAATGATCGAACAATAGAACGATAGATAGAATGATAGAACAATATAACAATAGATAGAATGATCGATAGATAGATAGAATGATCGCTAACCCGATGGAATGAACGATTTATGGAATGAACGATTGATGGAATGAATGATTGATCGAACGATTGATGGAATGAACGATTGATTGAACGATTGATGGAATGAACAATTGATGGAATGAACGATTGATGGAATGAACAATTGATGGAATGAACGATTGATTGATTGAACGATTGATGGAATGAACGATTGATTGATTGAACGATTGATGGAATGAACGATTGATTGATTGAACGATTGATGGAATGAACGATTGATTGATTGAACGATAGATGGAATGATCGAACAATAGAACAATAGATAGAATGATCAAACAATAGAACGATAGATAGAATGATCGAACAATAGAATGATAGATAGAATGATCGAACAATAGAACAATAGATAGAATGATCAAACAATAGAACGATAGATAGAATGATCGAACAATAGAATGATAGATAGAATGATCGAACAATAGAACAATAGATAGAATGATCGATAGATAGATAGAATGATCGCTAACCCGATGGAATGAACGATTGATGGAATGAACGATTGATGGAATGAACGATTGATCAAATGATTGATGGAATGAACGATTGATTGAACGATTGATGGAATGAACGATTGATAGAACGATTGATGGAATGAACGATTGATAGAATGAACGATTGATTGATTGAACGATTGATGGAATGAACGATTGATTGATTGATTGAACGATTGATGAAATGAACGATTGATTGATTGAACGATAGATGGAATGATCAAACAATAGAACGATAGATAGAATGATCGAACAATAGAACAATAGATTGAATGATCGAACAATAGAACGATAGATAGAATGATCGAACAATAGAATGATAGATAGAATGATCGAACAATAGAACAATAGATAGAATGATCGATAGATAGATAGAATGATCGAACAATAGAACGATAGATAGAATGATCGAACAATAGAACAATAGATAGAATGATCAAACAATAGAACGATAGATAGAATGATCGAACAATAGAATGATAGATAGAATGATCGAACAATAGAACAATAGATAGAATGATCAAACAATAGAACGATAGATAGAATGATCGAACAATAGAATGATAGATAGAATGATCGAACAATAGAACAATAGATAGAATGATCGATAGATAGATAGAATGATCGCTAACCCGATGGAATGAACGATTGATGGAATGAACGATTGATGGAATGAACGATTGATCAAATGATTGATGGAATGAACGATTGATTGAACGATTGATGGAATGAACGATTGATAGAACGATTGATGGAATGAACGATTGATAGAATGAACGATTGATTGATTGAACGATTGATGGAATGAACGATTGATTGATTGATTGAACGATTGATGAAATGAACGATTGATTGATTGAACGATAGATGGAATGATCAAACAATAGAACGATAGATAGAATGATCGAACAATAGAACAATAGATTGAATGATCGAACAATAGAACAATAGATAGAATGATTGAACAATAGATAGAATGATCGATAGATAGAATGAACGCTAACCCGATGGAATGAACGATTGATGGAATGGACGGATGGATGGATGGAATGAACGATTGATGGGATGGACGAATGGGATGATGGGATGATAGATAGATAGATAGAATGTAGACAGACAGACAGACAGACAGACAGACAGACAGACAGACAGACAGACAGACAGACAGACAGACAGACAGACAGACAGACAGACAGACAGACAGACAGACAGACAGACAGACAGACAGACAGACAGACAGACAGACAGACAGACAGACAGACAGACAGACAGACAGACAGATAGATAGATAGATAGATAGATAGATAGATAGATAGATAGATAGATAGATAGATAGATAGATAGATAGATAGATAGATAGATAGATAGATAGATAGATAGATAGATAGATAGATAGATAGATAGATAGATAGATAGATAGATAGATAGATAGATAGATAGATGGGTTCTGTGTACTGGTGAGAAATAGTTGTATCATCAATCAATTTTAAGCCTAACTCTACAGACCTATATTTAAGCACAGACTGAACCTGGTTTCCAGAACACACTCATACGCCTGCTTATGCCGCTTATGCCTGCTATAGCATCACGCCAAGAAATGTGAACTTTTCAAGTGAGGGTCTGCATCTATATTTAACTATAAACCTGGTGGATTCTCACCTCGGGTGTTGATAAGTTATTCAGGCGGGGCCTTTAAACAACATTCGGTTCTGTTTCTCAACATACCGTCTGCAACCTAACAGCTCTAATCATAGAAACCTTCCTCATGAGCTCTTTAGAGGACACACTACCAGAGAATCGGACTATTTTTGCACAAGTGGAAGATTAACTTTTAAAGTAAGATTTGCTGGTATGATAACTTGTATGTTGTATGTTTTTTTTTGCGTTACCTTTTCCCCAGCCTTATGGGAAAAAGAGGTGCATATATATGTATGTGCAATTTAATTAAGTATAAGTCAGTCACGTACCAGCAAAAGGTGGTTGGAGGAAGTGAGCGTACACCGTTTTGACAGCCACACCCAGGAAGTTGCTGGCCTCCAGCGTGTAATTGCCATTGTTGTGATGTGTTGGGTTTTTGAACAAGAGGCATCCCTCCAGGTTGTCCTGGTACGTCTCCATCTTTGGATGAACGTATTCGGTCGGCCTGATCTCCTCGCCCTTATAGTACCACCTCAAGGTGGGCAGGGGGTGTGCACGCACCGTGAAGACCATGCATGTGTCGTGCCACTTCTGTGGCTCCTCAAACGTAATGATGACAGGAGGGACTGCATGAGAGAAACAAGATAGTTTTTATACAGAAAGAATTAACTACTTTGTGCCACCGTCCAACATAAATCCATAGACCAATGAGCACAGATAACCATAAACCACATTTATGCATGAGAGGGACTTTGGCCGCTGTGGCACAGGTGGTTTGTATGGATGTTTGATTCTTTATCCTGCCTCTTGGACAAAAGATCCCAAGTTAACTGCCTGGCTGGTCATCAAGCATCTGCGTGAGCGGACATTTCATGGAACGGAGGCGCTGAGCCAAAGGTGGAAAACAACTGCAGTCCATAAACGTTTACATTATCTTTTCCACCCACCACATGTTAATTCGACTAACTGTTAGCAATTATGATGCTGTAAATATGTCAAACGTCCATATTAAACATTCATCAGGGATCAAATCAGTGGTTAATTCACTCAAATGATTCAATTTACATGAATACAGATATTCATGAATTCCTTCTAGAAAAGTTATTTCAAGTTATTCATATAATAAAGAAAAATATATAAAATATATATATATAATACAGTACAGTTCAAATGTTTGAGGTATGCATGAATTTTTTTTTTTTAATTTTTTAAAGAAATTAATACTTATATTAAGCAAGGATGCATTCAAGTGATCAAAAGTGATGGTAAAGACATTTAGAAAGTTACAAAAGATTTATAATTCAAATACTGTAAATGTTTGATCTTTCTATTCATCAAATAATCCTAAAATAAAAGTATCACGGGTTCCACAAAAATATTTAGCAACACAACTTTTCTACGGTATGGAAACTTGTTTCCGCACAGAATAAAACATTTCAAAGATAATTGTGACTTTTTATCTCACAAAATTTTCTGGATTTTTTTCCTCCGAATTTTGAGATATAAAACCGCAATTGCGAGATATAAAGTCAGAATTGCGTGATATAGTCAGAATTGCGTGATATAGTCAGAATTGCGTGATATAAAGTCAGAATTGTGAGATATAAAGTCAGAATTGCGTGATATAAAGTCAGAATTGTGAGATATAAAGACAGAATTGCGATATATAAAGTCAGAATTGCGTGATATAGTCAGAATTGTGATTTATAAAGTCAGAATTGCGTGATATAGTCAGAATTGTGAGATATAAAGTCAGAATTGCGTGATATAAAGTCAGAATTGTGAGATATAAAGTCAGAATTGCGTGATATAAAGTCAGAATTGTGAGATATAAAGACAGAATTGCGATATATAAAGTCAGAATTGCGTGATATAGTCAGAATTGTGATTTATAAAGTCAGAATTGCAAGTTATAAATTCAGAATTGCGAGTTATAAAGTCAGAATTGCGTGATATAAAGTCAGAATTGCGTGATATAAAGTCAGAATTGTGAGTTATAAAGTCAGAATTGCGTGATATAATCAGAATTGCGTGATATAATCAGAATTGCGTGATACAGTCAGAATTGCAAGTTATAAAGTCAGAATTGTGAGTTATAAAGTCAGAATTGTGAGTTATAAAGTCAGAATTGCGAGTTATAAAGTCAGAATTGTGAGTTATAAAGTCAGAATTGTGAGATATAAAGTCAGAATTGCGTGATATAAAGTCAGAATTATGAGATATAAAGTCAGAATTGCGTGATATAAAGTCAGAATTGTGAGATATAAAGTCAGAATTGTAAGATATAAAGTCAGAATTGTGAGATATAAAGTCAGAATTGTAAGATATAAAGTCAGAATTGTGAGTTATAAAGTCAGAATTGTAAGATATAAAGTCAGAATTGTGAGTTATAAAGTCAGAATTGTGATATAAAGTCAGAATTGCAATTTATAAAGTCAGAATTGTGAGATATAAAGTCAGAATTGTGAGTTATAAAGTCAGAATTGTGAGTTATAAAGTCAGAATTGTGAGTTATAAAGTCAGAATTGTGATATAAAGTCAGAATTGTGAGTTATAAAGTCAGAATTGTGATATAAAGTCAGAATTGCAAGTTATAAAGTCAGAATTGTGAGATATAAAGTCAGAATTGTGAGTTATAAAGTCAGAATTGTGAGATCTAAAGTCAGAATTTATTTTTTATTTTTTATTCTGTGATGTTTCATCTTGTTTCAACTTGTTCAGCTTGTTTCAAGCTTCCATACTAAGAAGCCCCTAAAGGGACATGGTGAAGGAAAAAAAATATGAGATGGAGGAAAAATTATTTGTGAATACTTGCATTCTCTCGCAAATGTTTCGTGTTCCCTCTCAAAAACATTTGCATTTCACCGAACTCAAAAGTTTCTCGGGGTGGGGGTGGGGGTGTCACAAAACGTTTTGCGAGAGAGCGCAAAGTTTCTCAGGGGGAACACAAAACGTTTTGTTAGCAAACGCAAAGTTTCTCAGGGGAATGCAAAGGTTTTTGCAAGCGAAAGCAAAAGCATTTACTTAATTTTTTCTCCCATTTTTTCCCACCACCATGTTCTTTTAGGGGCTCCATAGTTTTCAACATAGATAATAACAAGAAATGTTTCTTAAGCAGCAAATCAGTAGCCTAGAAATCTAAACGCACCCTAGTGGCAGAAAATGTATTTTGCCACAAGTGTAGTCTAGCAACTATCAGGTAGACCTGAGAGCTGGAAAAACCAAACTTTGGTCAGGCCAATCACAGCGTGTGAAGAGTCGGTGGGCGGACTTAACATAATGACGGCACGTCACGGCAGAGTTGCGGAGGTTCGGCGTGCTAATCGTAAACAAAGAAGCTGACGAACAGCGGTCTTTTTTAAGAAAAGAAGATATGTTCGAAGTTTTGCCTACCGGATACGGCGAAAGTCTATCAACTAACGTTAGCTCGGCTTCACCTTCTTCTTTGCTCTGGTTGGTTGTGGAGCTCATGGCGCTATCCAATTGCGTGCAGAGGGAATTTGAAAGACAACCCGCCCCTCGGATTGAGCCCTGTCAATGAAGAGTTTCCAGACCCAACATCTTGATGTGGGTCTGGCTTGTCAGGCTAGCAAATCAGCATATTAGAATGATTTTTGAAGGATAACGTGACACTGAAGACTGAAGTAATGATGCTGAATATCCAGCTTTACCATCACAGGAATAAATTACATTTTGAAAACACATTTAAATTGAAAAATATTTTTTTAATTCTGATAATATTTCAAAATATCACTTTTATCACAATATCAACTGGCATCCCTTAATTTCTGTGACTTTCCTCCAGTCTCAATGCCAGAGACAAATAGACAAAGAGAGAGAGAGAGAGAGAGAGAGAGAGAGAGAGAGAGAGAGAGAGAGAGAGAGAGAGAGAGAGAGAGAGAGAGAGAGAGAGAGAGAGAGAGAGAGAGAGAGAGAGAGAGAGAGAGAGAGAGAGAGAGAGAGAGAGAGAGGGAGAGAGACTGACTTACTCTTATTTCCACAGAATTTGCCGCTCTAACCAAATCTCATGTGGTCAATAGATATTGAGTGTGGGAAGAATCATCTTACATTGTTGTTGGCCAACACCGTTCGGTATAAATGTAAATACAGATCCAACACAGCGACCTTACATTACATTGTAATTGTAGCTGTGTACATATAAGGAAGTCTATAATTGCCTTACTTCATTGCAAGTGGGCGAAAACAGCTGCTGTTTGATGGTGTGATGTTGTAGTGTGTTTGCTTACTGTGATTTCCCCCCCCCCCCCATTTATTTTAATTAATGGCAGTGGTTTAAATCGCAATATTTTGTGATTGTGGCACAATTTATGGCGTTATCTCAAATACTTGCACAAAAGCACAAATGACAAGCACATTTAAAATGGTCTGAATTGAAGGCAGTACATCACCTAGTTAGTCGATTCTGGAGTTATTTTTTATGCATTAGTTTAATAGATACATTAAAGTTTTATTCATGTATGTCAAAATGTGATATGTGGAGCCACGTCTTTATATATGATACTTGTTTGAGGCAGATTATGTCTTTGTTCTTGGCTTTTCTTTGTCTTTTTGGATTTGTTTGGTAATTTTTTCTCAGGGGTAGGATGTTTGATTAGAGGCATAGCTTCTTTTTTGCCAATTTTCATGATTTGCTTATTGCCTCAGGATTGTTGTTTCTTTCATTTTATTTTTCATTTGGGACATTATTTTTTTGCACTCCTACCCCTATATGGAGAAAATAAACTTGTTTTTTCTGTTAATTTTTTCTCTCCAAGTGTAATATAAAGCAAAAGCTCATTTTAAGTGGAACGTTTCCAAATTCTGATTCCGAAGACCCCGGCAAACCCTTGCCAACACACAAACACAGAAAATACACCACCTAACTCAACCACAAAGCAATCACGTTGCCTAATACACACTGAAACATGATAACATTGATAAATCTCTCTAATATTTCACTTACAGACTTTTTTTCGTGTGAAAAGTCCAGATGAAGAACAGCCCTGGCTTTCATAGATCAATAAAACTACACAAATGACTTTCCTACAACACATAGGGTTGTGTAGGACCTGAGATTCTAGTTGTTTTGTAGGAGCATGATTGTTTTTGGTGAACCAATTTCTCATTACTTCATGAACAATTTCATTAGCCTCACTGTGATTTATAGAATTTGATTTGACAAAGCAGTCACTTAACAATATACAAAACATTTCAACGGTGAAGTGTGAACTAACACCACCAAACAGAAACAATCTAAAACAATCCAACCCGATCTCTTGAGAAAATGTAACTATTTTACTATTGACTATTTTCATATGAATTTGTATGATGTGATTCGTATGTTTTTTTAGAAGAAGAAGAAGAAAAAAACCGCAGATCGTATAAATGAGATTGTACAAATTCATATCAATCAGCCACAAATTCACTAACAGGCAAAAATTGCCATGAAAGTCTCAAAACGATCTGTTTTGTCAAACAGGTTTCCAGGACACTCTCTCGCTGCCATTGGTCAGTCATTTGGATAGCCCCGCCCCAAACACATGCAATTGGCTGAGCCAGTTGCTATGCTGCACTGGTCGGAATGCTTAAACAGCAATGTTTTGAAATCACCACAGAGCCAGTGTTTACACTTTTCAGCAACATCAACCGACACAATGCCTTACTCAGAGTTACACGTTAAAGGTGCAGTGTGTAGTATTTATGAGGATCTATTGCTACAATATAATACACATACCTGTGTTTTCAGTGGTGTACCTTACATAATGTACCGTTATGTTTTTATTACCTTAGAATGAGCCATTTCTATCTATACACACCTCGGGTCCCCTTGCAGTGAAGTCGCCATTTTGCGTTGCCATGTTTCTACAGTAGCCCTAAACGGACAAACTTCTCTACAGAGCACAAGCTACTCTTTGCTGTCTCAGACGGCGACATCTTTATCCTGTGTCGGCCACCGTAGCTTCTCTATGTGCTCCGAAAGGGAGGGGTGAGCGGTTGCAATTCGCAACCTCACCGTTAGATGCCGCTAAAATTTACACAGTGCACCTTTAAACTAAAATAATAGTATTTTAATAACAAAAATTACACACTTCACCTTGTTGTAGCATTGATTCTGCGTTTCCCAGAGCCATTTCGATCAATAATACTCATTACTTCAAAACGGAAAAAAGTAAGAAAGCTTTTTGGTGTTCTTCCCTCCCTAAATGCCTACCCTTTAAAATAAAAGGCAATACAAATTAAGAGTTTGTAGCCATGAGGCACAGTAGCAATTGATGGTATCAAGCTAAAGAGGCAGACACAGACAGGTTCAGTGAGCTACTTTGAGGCTGTAAGGTAGAATTGGCACGTTAGAGGAAGTGAGGCTGAATGTAAAGGCATTTGAGAGGCAGAGAGCAAAAAAGGCACTTACACTGCACTGAAAGCTGTATTGAGGCATTAGTCATCCCAACTATATTCTCTGCAATGCAGGCCAGCATGAAGCTGTTATCGTCTCGGCTGACGTTGACCAGAGTTAAGTTGATGGAGTGGACATTCGGTGGATATTGATTGGACTGGAAGAGAGGAGGACAATAGCTTTTGAAAACACAACCAAGCTTGCACAGATTCAACAAATGGTTTATAGTCTAACTAGTCATTGTAAGGCTCAAGTGGATCATTTAATAGATCTTAGTTATGGTAGACGATATATTTTATTTGAAACGAATACAACCAGGCTGTTAGGGATGAGAAGTACAGTCCTTTTAAGGTTGTACTACCCATCCAGCAGAGAGAAAAAACACAGCATAAGCACAATTTACCAGTCTAAAGTGGTTTAAGATGGCCTCTACTAAATTAAGTATGCCATCTACCCTGACTAAAAGCTACAAAAAAGTGCATGTTTATTTCTAGTCAGAATGCAACAAGCAAAAGTCCGCCTTACTTGGTGTGTGTTAATTGAGTGCAGTCCACCGACAGTCCAATCCACTTCCGGTATCGGCACCCCTGACCCATTGCAGGTAATTGTGACCTTGTCACCTTCAATCACCGTCAGGTTACTGTGACTAACGCTGATTTCTGGCAAATCTTGGTTTGAAATAGACAAGCAGTCATTGGTGTGAACAATAATAGAGTATATTAGGTATTTTATTGATTTTAATATAAATATGTATGTTATTCTAAATAAGTGAAATAGCTTGAGCTCTATTGACAGCATTTGGCAAGAATTTCATGATGTCATCAATGTTGGGCACAGAAAATAATTTTGATTCATCCCTTGTTTTAAAAACAATAGTAATATTTCAGTTTACCGACTTTTTAAAGGGATAGTTCACCCCAAAAATGAAAATTCTTTCATGAATTACTCACCCTCATGTCCATAGAGAGCTACACAACTGACACTTTGACGCTTTAAAAAGTTAATAAAGCGATTGTAAGACTAATCCATATGATAATTGATAATTGAATGGTTTAGCCCAAATTTTCTGAAGAGACATGATCACTTTATGTTGAACAGACTGAATTTAGGCTTTTATTCACATATAAACATTCATCAACTCACACATCAGTTATGGTAAACAGAAGCTCAAGTATGTTTGCTTGATGTGCGAGAACCACTGTTTAAGCTTCAGCAAGAACCACTGAGGTTAATTCTTGTGTGACGCAGCACGTTTGAGCTTCCTCAAGAACCAATGAGGTTAATTCTTGTGTGACGCAGCACGTTTGAGCTTCCGCAAGAACCAATGAGGTTAATTCTCGTGTTACGCAGAACGTTTGAGCTTCCGCAAGAACCACTGAGGTTAATTCTCGTGTTACGCAGCACGTTTGAGCTTCCGCAAGAACCAATGAGGTTAATTCTTGTGTGTTACGCAGCACGTTTGAGCTTCCGCAAGAACCAATGAGGTTAATTCTCGTGTTACGCAGAACGTTTGAGCTTCCTCAAGAACCACTGAGGTTAATTCTTGTTACGCAGCACGTTTGAGCTTCCGCAAGAACCAATGAGGTTAATTCTCGTGTTACGCAGAACGTTTGAGCTTCCTCAAGAACCACTGAGGTTAATTCTTGTTACGCAGCACGTTTGAGCTTCCTCAAGAACCACTGAGGTTAATTCTTGTGTTATGCAGCACGTTTGAGCTTCCGCAAGAACCAATGAGGTTAATTCTCGTGTTACGCAGAACGTTTGAGCTTCCGCAAGAACCAATGAGGTTAATTCTTGTTACGCAGCACGTTTGAGCTTCCGCAAGAACCAATGAGGTTAATTCTTGTTACGCAGCACGTTTGAGCTTCCGCAAGAACCAATGAGGTTAATTCTCATGTTACGCAGAACGTTTGAGCTTCCGCAAGAACCAATGAGGTTAATTCTTGTTACGCAGCACGTTTGAGCTTCCGCAAGAACCAATGAGGTTAATTCTTGTTACGCAGCACGTTTGAGCTTCCGCAAGAACCAATGAGGTTAATTCTTGTGTGTTACGCAGCACGTTTGAGCTTCCGCAAGAACCAATGAGGTTAATTCTCGTGTTACGCAGAACGTTTGAGCTTCCTCAAGAACCACTGAGGTTAATTCTTGTTACGCAGCACGTTTGAGCTTCCGCAAGAACCAATGAGGTTAATTCTCGTGTTACGCAGAACGTTTGAGCTTCCTCAAGAACCACTGAGGTTAATTCTTGTTACGCAGCACGTTTGAGCTTCCTCAAGAACCACTGAGGTTAATTCTTGTGTTATGCAGCACGTTTGAGCTTCCGCAAGAACCAATGAGGTTAATTCTCATGTTACGCAGAACGTTTGAGCTTCCGCAAGAACCAATGAGGTTAATTCTTGTTACGCAGCACGTTTGAGCTTCCGCAAGAACCAATGAGGTTAATTCTTGTTACGCAGCACGTTTGAGCTTCCGCAAGAACCAATGAGGTTAATTCTCGTGTTACGAGGCACGTTTGAGCTTCCGCAAGAACCAATGAGGTTAATTCTTGTTACGCAGCACGTTTGAGCTTCCGCAAGAACCAATGAGGTTAATTCTCGTGTTACGCAGAACGTTTGAGCTTCCGCAAGAACCAATGAGGTTAATTCTTGTTACGCAGCACGTTTGAGCTTCCGCAAGAACCAATGAGGTTAATTCTCGTGTTACGCAGAACGTTTGAGCTTCCGCAAGAACCAATGAGGTTCATTCTTGTTACGCAGCACGTTTGAGCTTCCGCAAGAACCAATGAGGTTAATTCTTGTTACGCAGAACGTTTGAGCTTCCGCAAGAACCAATGAGGTTCATTCTTGTGTGTTACGCAGCACGTTTGAGCTTCCGCAAGAACCAATGAGGTTCATTCTTGTGTGTTACGCAGCACATTTGAGCTTCCTCAAGAACTAATGAGGATCATTCTCGTGTGTTATGCAGCACGTTTGAGCTTCCTCAAGAACCAATGAGGTTCATTCTTGTGTGTTACGCAGCACGTTTGAGCTTCCTCAAGAACCAATGAGGTTCATTCTTGTTACGCAGCACGTTTGAGCTTCCTCAAGAACCAATGAGGTTAATTCTTGTGTTACGCAGGACGTTTAAGCTTCAGCAAGAACCAATGAGGTTAATTCTTGTGTCACGCAGCACGTTTAAGCTTCAGCAAGAACCAATGAGGTTAATTCTCGTGTGTTACACAGCACATTTGAGCTTCCGCAAGAACCAATGAGGTTCATTCTTGTGTTACGCAGCACATTTGAGCTTCCTCAAGAACCAATGAGGTTCATTCTTGTGTTACGCAGCACATTTGAGCTTCCGCAAAAACCAATGAGGTTAATTCTTGTTAAGCAGCACTTTTGAGTTTACTCAAGAACCAATGAGGTTCATTCTCGTGTGTTACGCAGCACATTTGAGCTTCCTCAAGAACTAATGAGGATCATTCTCGTGTGTTATGCAGCACGTTTGAGTTTCCGCAAGAACCAATGAGGTTCATTCTCGTGTGTTACGCAGCACGTTTGAGCTTCTATAAGAACCAATGAGGTTCATTCTCGTGTTACGCAGCACGTTTGAGCTTCCTCAAGAACCAATGAGGTTCATTCTCTTGTGCTACGCAGCACGTTTGAGCTTCCTCAAGAACCAATGAGGATCATTCTTGTGTGTTACGCAGCACATTTGAGCTTCCTCAAGAATCAATGCAACTTTTCTCAAAATAGCTTCCTTTGTGTTCCTCAGAAGAAAAAAAAGTCATGTAGGTTAAGATGTCATAAAGGTGAGTAAATAATGACGGAACTGTCATTTTTGGGTGAAATATCCCTTTTAACTTGTATTGAACCCAAACCATTCTTTTCATGACAACCACAATTTACAGAAAGTGTCCCATACCACACTGAGAGATGTTCATGAGCTGTAGAGGGATCTTGGAGACTCCGTTGTTGCAGAACAGCTGCTGGTCATGGAGTCCAGCCTCGCCTCGTTGCTGCCACAGCTGGATCCAACGGATACCACAGCTGCAGTTAAACACCACCCCTTCCAGTTTCCTGCCACAACACAATAGAGTACTTAGTGAGGAGGACTCATACATATGCACACAATGACAAGTAGGTCCATTCAGAGAACCAGTAGCAAACTAGGTGAAGGACGTCGCTATTCAAAACATCAACTTTTCCAGCACCCATCAGTCAACCACAGCCCGGAGAGCTGCTGGCGTTGTTCCATTTTACAGCCAGAATGAGTTCTGTGCCCAGGGCTTTGTGTACGAATGCTTTCTGGACTGCAGCCCTTTCCTGACCATGTCTGTCCAGCTATTCGGCATGCCAAATTCACTACTGGGGCCCAGGGCCACAAGTCCCCACAAACGAAGTCAAACAAAACATGAGTTTCTGGATTAAGGCAAAAACTAAGCTGCAAAATGTGATAAAATGTGGCATAATATTTTGATAGTCTAAAATGAATTCTCGCAAAATATAAGTATAAATTATAATTAGCTGGTAACTTTAATCACAAATGGTATCATATAATGCAACAAATTGCAAGAACAATCTTGCTGATGTAAATGGCTTGAGCAAATTGAATCGAAGAATCAACCCGTCTCAAAGAAAAATCTGGCATGGCTATAGCATGTATAACAGCTTTTACCTCAATCTTAAATCAGCTTTTACATAAACCAAAATCATTCAATTCTCAATCAAATTTATTTAAAGCCAGTTTAAGCCACCAAAATCAAAATATTACAAACAAAATCACAATGTATATTCACGTATTTGTATTTATAGGACTTATCTTGCATACCTGTTTTTTTGTCACATTTACAATTTAAATTGGGCAGATGTTTTTTTATCTGAAATGAATTAAGATGCATTCAATATTCACATTTTATTGCTTTAATCAAATTGAACCCATAACAGTTGCTTTGCTAGAGCCCAGCATATATATAAAAAAGAAAACTTCCATGTAAAGCACTGCAAAAAAAAGATACATTTTTAAATATCCAAAACATAAATATTATAAATATTTGCCAGTATTTTTTCATAATTCAGCCTCCATTAGCAAGAAGTTGGACCTTGTGAGCGAGTAAAACATATTAGGCTTTCTAAAAGGATCTTCTTGGTACTCAGTAACATATGGGATTATAATTGCATACATTTAACTGGACAGACGGAAGGGTGTGAGGTCAAACCCACATAAAACTGGCATTAGATAGCACATCCACCCACAACTACATCACTTGGCTCAATGAAGGGCTTCCTTTCGGAACCATCTCTATGCCATCTCTATGACTCCAACACCTACTCCCAGAGCAGCTATATCGCTGCGAACAACAACCATCTCTAGCCCTCTCAGTATCGCATTTCACGCCCTTTCAAACAACCTTTGAGCGCAGCCACCCCCACTCCTGCACCAAAAACAGACATCATCTACATCAACCTCCTCCAAATGTCTACATGTCAACTCTGACATATCTCCCCGCGATCATGAAGGCTCCACTGAGATTTTAGAGGGTCTTCAACTTCCTGGAAATGTTGAGTCAGGGATGCCGTTCCAGTACTTGAAAAAATCCTCGGCCCCACTTTATATT
This sequence comes from Romanogobio albipinnatus, assembly GCA_023566225.1. Taxonomy (NCBI): domain Eukaryota; kingdom Metazoa; phylum Chordata; class Actinopteri; order Cypriniformes; family Gobionidae; genus Romanogobio; species Romanogobio albipinnatus. Next base: position 26,416,598 of record CM042262.1, on the reverse strand, counting down.
AGGTGGCCTTAACTACTATGTACTTACATCAAAAAGTAAGTACAATGTACTTACTGTGTTTAAATTGTATTGCAAAACACTTTTGCTGATATTGAGGTGGGATACGGGTAGTGTTAGGGACAGGTGTGGGGGTATGGGTAAGTTTAAGGGTAGGGATAGGTGTAAGGGAAGTGTCAACAGTGTAATAATCTGTTGATAATATCTGTAATTAATTTCTGTAGTTACATTTGTAATTGCATGCAGGTATTTTTAAAAATGTAAGTACAGTGTAAAAACATGTATGTACACCATAAGTGCAATGTATCAAATGATTAATTAAAATGTTAGTACATAGTAGTTAAGGACACCTAATATAAAGTGGGTCCCTATCCCCTTCCCTACTTATATCTTCTCCTTCACTCCTTCACTTTTTTCACTTCATGGTCCTCATTTGACATTATCCAAAGGCCATCACCATTTCTAAGCAGATATGTACCTCTGGTAATAATATAGCAACGTAAAGTAAGGAAAAACTAAACAAAACAAAAAAAATAATAATAAAAGATCAACTATATAAGAGATAAAATATATTATTTATTTATTTTAAACTTGGATATATATATATATATATATATATATATATATATGTATATATATATGTATATATATATATATATATATATATATATATATATATATATATATATATATATATATATATATAATAAATATATATGTAAGATTATATCTATAGTATATCTATAGTATATAGTATATCTAAGTTGATATCTGTACCTTTGGAAAATAAATTAAATCAAAGCGATAGATATAATAAAAGGTAGAATATATATTTTCAACAAACAAACAAACCAGCAAGGTAGACAGATAAACCAGATGGAATGTATTTTTAATTAAAAAAATAAATACTGATTGATAAACTAGGAGGTAAATGCATGTTTAAAAATAATAATAAAATTAAAAATATATAAAAGTAAAACAAAATAAGATAAGATAAATAAAAAAAAAATATTAAAAAAAAATAATAATAATAATAATAAAAATAGGTGATAGATCTAGAAAAAAAATACATCCAAACACACAAAACCCAAAAGAGTGTAATCCATGTTCAAATGCTCCAAAAAAGAATAATGGATTAATAAAGTGTCATTTTTTCAAGCTTTTATATGTAACATTAACTGTTAAAATAATCCTTAATTACACTTTTTGTCAGATTACAGGCTAATTTGCCTCTGCAGTCCCCAATTGTAATGATTTAGAAATTTGTATGACAACTGCCTTTATACTTTTATCTACCATAGTTACTGAGAGCAAAGAACAGGGTGTAATCGCCTTTGTTCCGTTTTACGCTCACTCCTCGCTTAAAGGGCTTCCAGCCGGCAGGATCCTGCAGCGCTGCGGAAAGTTCTGGAGCTGATCTCAGTGGGAGTCTCTCCCCTTTAAGAGTACGAAATATTAAACCCGCAGGATATGTCTCACCTGGTCTGCAGCCTGGCGGAGCGTGCCTGCCTAAACCTTTGCATGCTCATTCATTCATCAATTGGTGCGAGCGAGATAACCTCTCATTTGCAAGATAGGGCAGGAGATAGAGGCATATGAGCTGAATCCCATGAATATGAAATGGGCCGAACTGTAAGCTCTGAGAAACGGAGTTGTTGCTCATTTGCACAAATGAGGGGGACATTTTTCTCGTGAATCTTTAAACAATTTTGTCGGCACGTTCCGCACAAGGACAAGCGCAACCTGCTCGTGCATTTTGGAGCTTTGATGAATAATGATCAAAGGGGAGTCTAAGTAGTTTCTCCACCCTTTAAAAACTAAATTAACATGCCTAATGAGAGGAGTGCACATTTCCTTTACACTAAGCAGTGTCACGAACAGTTCATAATGGAGAAAGAACATGCAAAGACAATATAACAACTAGTGGGTCACAAAACCCAAAAAATAGGTCGCAATAGGCCTATTCTGATGGGCCACAGATAGCAGGGGGAAAATGCTAAATGATAACAATAAAATGTAACTAATAATATAATTTAGCTAGGATAACTGCACCAACAAAACAAGCAATCCTAACCAGTAATAACTTAAACCAACCTAAGAAGGTTTGTTGGTTTTACCTGTGTAGCGTCTGGATCAATCAGACACACACATATTATTCATTTATATAATGAATAATCCAGCAAACTCACTCTCCCAAATAAGGCCTGTGAAAGGTTCCCCAAATGAAGCTACACACTGGCAGGACCCGGTGTCTTGTTACAGGACACATACTGAGACTGGGTTTTACGACGGAAAGGAATGTCCTGAGAGGTGTGACTCTCATTTAAACTCTTGCAGAGTTAGAGGAATAAAAACCCTGTTAATCCTATATATATTGTCTATATATAACCACTTGATAAATGTGCAAACATGTATCTAAATTTCCCATCTCATGATTTTCCCTTTTATGTGGCGTTTGTATTCTTGTAAACTCAATTGGGTTAATGTTTCAGACTTTGCATATTATGCTTAACCAACATTATATGTGCGGCATGTTTGGTCTCTAAAAAAGCCAATCTTCGTCACCGATTTGTTAATTTACATTACATGTTGCTAACTTTGTGATGCATTAGTATTATAAGAATCTTAAAGATTCTTTCCTTAAACACCCAATGAAAGTACATATTCAAATGCCCTGCTAGAACACAAAGGGTCGTAAAATTTCCCTCCAAAGGGAAATCTTCTCATTGGCTCTTGCACCTCCAGGGGGGGTGCCATCTTCACGCTTTAAAGTCACTGATCAGCTTTTAGCGGGGGCTTTTCCTTTTTCTGAAATGCTGACGTGAAGATGATGCTAAACTAGAAGCCTCTAAGGACCCACCAAAGCTTGTGCCAGGCTGCGGCCTTGTCTTTCCATTCACCAAAGATACACTGACTACCACTGGTTCTCTCTCATCAAGACCACATCAGCAAGGATCAACTGGAGCCTCAACAAATTGCATCAGGACAGTTTAATTCAAATGGGCGAGACATGCAAGTATCAAACTTAGTCTCATTATTTGATACATTAAGTATCCTTACCCCTTTTAAAGAAGGGCATTTTAGAACTAAACTGATGGTTTGCTCAAGGCTGTTGATCTGCTGAATTTCAGACAATGCTGTAACTTCTTGCTTTCCTGTATTCTGCTTCAGCTCTTTTTCCCTTGGTAAACTGTATGCATGTATGTGTGTGTATGTTAGAGTAGTTTAAGTGTTTAGACTAGTTAATAAAATCTTGTTCATGTTACACATAAAGTTGTCCGTGTCTCAAGCTCATAACTGGAGTCACTAATCATTTAGATCTTGGTTACTGCTCTTAGTAGTATCGTAAATTAAGAAAGACATTTCCCATGCCCCGGAAATGTACATTTCTTAGAGTTAATAAACAATTGATCCTGAGTGTTCATGGGACAAATAGGTTAATTGATTGTAAAATTAATTTACGACAGTAAATTAATTATATTAACTAATCCAAATATTCATAATAAATTATAACCAGTTATTATTTATTATTAATATTTCATATAGAGCTAATTTGCTACATAAATGGTGGAGAATGCGGGCATGATTAAACAAAGGTTATGAGCTTAAATCACTGTCAACCTGAAAGTGTGTATTTATTTGATAATTCTAGTCAGAATAGGACACAACATGCGATACCGCATTAAGGTCGCTAGTTGCTGGCTTATTTGAATGCAGATAAATGATGATTTGAATTGACATCTCTACTGTAATTGAAAAAGTCTTAACACATTTAAGCATATTTTCAAATGGTATCAGTGTAAGGTTAATATGATTTTAGCGAAGAAACCCTAATTTCAGTATTAAAGCGCAAGTCTGTTTTGACGAAGGAATCTCAGCTCAGCGGCATATAAACTGTACCAGAATTGATTACTCTGCTTTGGTTAAAGAATTCCAAATGCAGTATTGCTTAACCTGTTTCTGACGAAGGAATCTCAGTACAGGGTTATATAAAGGTAAATATGGGTGATGCTCCCCTTTTTACAGTGTAGAAGCCTTACAAATTATAGTTAGATTGATGTCATTCATCTAAACTTTATCCGTGCATTTAAAAAGCATAGCTACCTGGTGATCAAAACTGTGTCTCACTCACTGAAACTCTGAAGTGCATTGGTTCCCATGACAACGACTTGTCACAGGAAGTGCTAACTCTAGATAGCACATGTGTTACCTTCCGACGCCATTTTGTAAACAAACAGCCGAAGTGGCTAAGCTAACCCAACCTAGCAGCCCTTCAGCTTAGGCTAAGCTAACTAATAACTTCAACAGTTAGTTGTTAGCATCATTTACATGAAGCCTTTAACTACAGCTTGTGTGTATGCAGTGTGAAGTGATCAAAACCATTTTCCTTTAACCCCATTTCTGGTTTCTGAATTCTCACTTTCTCTTATCTTAACTTTAATTCTTCTCATCTAATTTCACCTGCACTTTTCAGGTGCATTCCTTTCTAAACGCTGTTCAGCTAAATGTGCAGTTACTTTGTTAATTAAATCTAAACTTAATTACATGTAAACTGTTTAGCTAGAGAAGAATTTTTATAGTTATTGGGAACTTTCAGTGGCACGTTGACTCAAACTTTATGGAGGGACAAACACATGGTATGGTCTTGAACACGCAGCAGCTGTGACCAACTATAGAATGATGTCCAAAGCAAATCTAATGGTTGATCATAAGTGCAATTGATTATTCCCAATACCAGATCAGTCAGCTGTTTTTAATCACTTCACATCTTTTTATTAAATTTAATCATAATAGAAGTCAGCTATTAATTTTTCATTTAACCCTCTTGTTCTATTGTGGTTTCATTTCCCCATGAAACCGCAAAAGTAACTAGACAACTTTCCTTCTAGATTTGTTTATTTTCAACAGTTGCTTTAATTTTATGAGCCAGCTACACAAGTAATCTAGACGATTGCTAGGGCATAATTTTGAGTACCACTAATAAACACAATCTAATCGGAAAGCTCTCCTCTTCCTCTTTCTTTCTCTTCTTCATTTGTTCAGAGATCAAGCCTGTTGTATGCTATCAGTAAGTTCTGAGAAATAATTTGACCATAAGAACCATCTTAAGTCATTTATTAAATCTAGGCTTACGCTCTTCTAGCAAAGCCACTCAGATCCACACAAATCTGAGCATCCTGCTATTTGCAGCTAAGATAGTAATAATCAGGTACACATTTCACTTGCTAACCACACCTGGAAAAACCTAGCTGTACATTATACACCTAGCTGTCTCACTTTGCCTTTAACTCCAAATTCTGTTTGATCTTGCATTAGTCTCTTGCCCTTACTCTCACCACAAGTGTGCCAGAATGTTGCAGATGCTCAGCCTAACTGCCCAGATGGCAAACCAAAAGGACTACCTAGGTGTTTTGAAGAACATCCTTTTACCCACGGCTGCTGACGACCTTCAGCACAAGAGCCAAATGCAACTGGATAACAAGGGAAGACAACTAATGAAAAATGACTCAAACCAGAGGTATGACCACAAATATCTGACTGAGGTTATCTTCCTGGCCCACAACCTCACGGGTTTGAAACAGGAGGTAAGCAACCTCAAACTCCAGATCACAGAGTCCCAAAAGGAGCTGACACATGCTAAAAGCCGCATAGACCAGCTAGAGATGGAGGCTCAGGACAGACACAAGGACCCTGGCAGAAGAGAGACACAGTTGGAAATCCACAGTCTTCAAACCGCACTGACAACTGCTAAACAACAAGAGCAGTTGGAAAAGACAGCCAGAGAGGACCTGGAAAAGGAACTCTTTCACACAGTGTCACTGTTAAAAGCAGCAAATTCTGAAATCTTGGAAAAAGATGCCAGAATCATGGCCTGTGAAGGTCAACTGAAGGTGTCCAGAGCTGAAATTGAGGCACTGACCCAGCAGCTGGTCAACACCAAAGATGAACTTGACATGGTCCAACGAGAACTGAGACACTCTTACCTGTTGCAAAAAGAACCACAGCAGGAGGGACATCTCACTCCCCCACTTGCAATCAGCAGAGAAACCTCCCCCAGCCAAGCACAGAGTTACCAAGGGGGGAGACAAACCCCTCTGCTTAACATGTCATCGGACAATTTCCTTAAAGCTTCTGCAGCCGCAGAAGGAAAAGGACTGATTCAAACGAATCCTGAAATGACACATGTAGTGACACTCAAAGACCTTAACCGAATGGCCAGACAGATCCCTGCATTTACACCAGAGCTTGCAGGAGACAACGACGTTCACGCTTACCTGCGAGACATTGACTTTCACCTGCAGTCTTTGATGAGTGTGCACCATCAAGATAGACTCTATCTGATCTGGATAACATCCAGCCCAGAGGTGCGACGCTTTCTGGCTCGGCAGCCAGAAAGCATCAAGTCTAACTACCAGCAGCTGAAACAAGCCATTATAAAGGAGTTCTCAGAGTTTGAAAACGGACTGATCGCTGCCCTAGATACCAAACAGGGTCGGCATGAAACTCCCTATGTTTATTATCACAGACTCAGACGAGCTTACTTCGGAGCTCGCAACGAACCTGGGATGGAGGAGGACACCAGCTTCAAGAGCCTTTTCCTCCGAAACCTCCATCCTATTGTAAGTCATCATTTAGGCATCATGGCCTGCGCCAACACAATGCCTATCCAACAACTGCGTGACCTGACACAGAAGGCCTTTAACAAACACAAGGCCTCCTCAAAAAGGGTTCGTAAGATCCCAGCGATTCTGAACGGCAAAATTCAGAATCCAAAGCTGGCACTAGAAGGCACCCAGCATTTCCACAATGCAAGAGCCTTTAACAAAAAGCTAGCCAGCAGAGGGCAAAACCATCACCAGGGCCATAGATCTAGACTCAAGACCAACCGCTGGGAGGAGCCATGGAAAAGAATATTCTCACCCAGCAAACACCACAGGACGTCCCACAGCAGTCTTCAACAACGAGATCCTCCTCCACACCTTTCACACAGGTGCCAAACAGAGGCTGCACAAAGACAGCTGTACACGCCTGCTTCTGAGTTACAAGAGCTGCTAGCACTAGTAAAAGAGCTCCTTGATCAGAACTCCCCCGAGGAGTACTGGGAAGAACGAACCTCTTACTCTTGCCCAACACAGCTTGGGCAAGCTTAAGTCAGCACCGCAGCCAGAGCAGAGTAACACTGCAGACTTCAGACTCGTGGTCCCTGGGTGCAGAACAAAGGCCTAATGACCACCTGCTGCCCTTTTGCTACCAACACTAGGTCAGTCTGAAACTCTTTTCACACTACACAATACCCATAACCACTCCCTGCAGTCACCAGCAACCACCTGACACACTTTCAAGGCACCTGCTGCCTTGGCACCTGCTGCAGAGACCTGGACTTGGCTACTGTCTACATCACCCGATGGAACGACCACCGCTCCAGGAAACAAAAACAACCAGAGGCCACCATGGCCTTCCAGCCTTGTATGACAGAGGTGTGTCTGATCTTTCTGCACTTCCAATGTCGTTCGTGGTTGTCCTTGAGAGGGACAACAACGATCGAAAGGGGGGAATATGTAGCGTCTGGATCAATCAGACACACACATATTATTCATTTATATAATGAATAATCCAGCAAACTCACTCTCCCAAATAAGGCCTGTGAAAGGTTCCCCAAATGAAGCTACACACTGGCAGGACCCGGTGTCTTGTTACAGGACACATACTGAGACTGGGTTTTACGACGGAAAGGAATGTCCTGAGAGGTGTGACTCTCATTTAAACTCTTGCAGAGTTAGAGGAATAAAAACCCTGTTAATCCTATATATATTGTCTATATATAACCACTTGATAAATGTGCAAACATGTATCTAAATTTCCCATCTCATGATTTTCCCTTTTATGTGGCGTTTGTATTCTTGTAAACTCAATTGGGTTAATGTTTCAGACTTTGCATATTATGCTTAACCAACATTATATGTGCGGCATGTTTGGTCTCTAAAAAAGCCAATCTTCGTCACCGATTTGTTAATTTACATTACATGTTGCTAACTTTGTGATGCATTAGTATTATAAGAATCTTAAAGATTCTTTCCTTAAACACCCAATGAAAGTACATATTCAAATGCCCTGCTAGAACACAAAGGGTCGTAAAATTTCCCTCCAAAGGGAAATCTTCTCATTGGCTCTTGCACCTCCAGGGGGGGTGCCATCTTCACGCTTTAAAGTCACTGATCAGCTTTTAGCGGGGGCTTTTCCTTTTTCTGAAATGCTGACGTGAAGATGATGCTAAACTAGAAGCCTCTAAGGACCCACCAAAGCTTGTGCCAGGCTGCGGCCTTGTCTTTCCATTCACCAAAGATACACTGACTACCACTGGTTCTCTCTCATCAAGACCACATCAGCAAGGATCAACTGGAGCCTCAACAAATTGCATCAGGACAGTTTAATTCAAATGGGCGAGACATGCAAGTATCAAACTTAGTCTCATTATTTGATACATTAAGTATCCTTACCCCTTTTAAAGAAGGGCATTTTAGAACTAAACTGATGGTTTGCTCAAGGCTGTTGATCTGCTGAATTTCAGACAATGCTGTAACTTCTTGCTTTCCTGTATTCTGCTTCAGCTCTTTTTCCCTTGGTAAACTGTATGCATGTATGTGTGTGTATGTTAGAGTAGTTTAAGTGTTTAGACTAGTTAATAAAATCTTGTTCATGTTACACATAAAGTTGTCCGTGTCTCAAGCTCATAACTGGAGTCACTAATCATTTAGATCTTGGTTACTGCTCTTAGTAGTATCGTAAATTAAGAAAGACATTTCCCATGCCCCGGAAATGTACATTTCTTAGAGTTAATAAACAATTGATCCTGAGTGTTCATGGGACAAATAGGTTAATTGATTGTAAAATTAATTTACGACAGTAAATTAATTATATTAACTAATCCAAATATTCATAATAAATTATAACCAGTTATTATTTATTATTAATATTTCATATAGAGCTAATTTGCTACACCTGGTTTAGCTTGAGTGCTCCAAAATGCTCTAAAACCATCTAAACAGACCAACCTAGCTGGTTTGGCCAGACCAGCTAACCAGATTAGGCTGGTTTAACTGCTACAAAAATTCAAGTAAGGTAGTATTGCTGGTTTTATCTGGTTTAGCTGGTCTCCCCTGCTTATCCAGGTGGGTGTTCAGCACATTTTCTGGTTTCCCAAGCTAGTCTTTTGTTGGTTTAGCTGGTCATCCAGTCCAGAAGTGTCCAAGTCAAATCAACCTAACCAATTTGGCAAGGGTTGACAACCTAACAGCTTAGGCTGATTTAACTGGTCTCATAGCATGGCCAAGCTGGTTCTTAGATGGTTTCCCAGCCAGATGCCAAAATCCATCTAAACAGACCAGATTAACTGGTTTGGCCAGGCTAAAACACCAGATTTCCACATTAGGCTGATTTACCTGCTACAGAAATTCAACTATTGCTGGTTTTTTACCTGGTCTATCTGCCCTTCTTCAGCTCATTTTCTGGTTTCCCAATGTGCTCAGTCTGGTCTTTAGCTGGTTTAGCTGATCTTACACAGCCTGACCAGCTGACAAATGTCCAAAGTTAATCTAAAGTAGGTCAAAATACATTACCAAAACCAATCTGGCCATGGTAGATAAGCTAAACACCAGATCTAAAGGCACAATATGTAATGTTTGCCACTAGAGGTTGCTTATTTCAAAACAAGGCGTAGCTTGATGACGCCTTTATTTTGTGGAATCATGTGAGCTGTTGTCTTCACCTCTACAGCCGATGGAAAATAATCCGACGGGACGCGGGCAGAAATCATATTCATGGATTAGCTAATGTATTAAAGATTTATTAACGTTACTGCTAGTATAAAGCAGGGTGGGGCTGAAAGCTGGTGGAACGGAATGAGGCCGCTGGAGCTAATGAGAGACAAGCACGTCACACGGCTCTAAGCTTTTATTATGCGGCAGACGAGCGCTTCCGCTTCTTCCGGTCATGTGTATGTTGGGTAACGCAGCGCTGTTTTATCATATTACATACATTTGAGTGTGCTGAAAGTTATGTTATAATGCTACTCTGTGCGTTCGCTATGCGGCTACTATGAGACACTTGTTGCACACTGCAGTAAGCTAGATCGATATTAGGCATGGTAAAACGTGGTACTCAGGGTAAATCAAGAAAACGAGATTTAAACAATAAGACTAACTGTGTTGAGCTTTATAACCATGATTAGTTTTCTGTCAATTAATGTATCCAAACAGCGGCTCACCTGTCTAATAAAACACATCATATATGGTGTTTGGTCTTTGGTGTTAAAGCGCCATGGTTTCTACAAAACAAATCGAGTATTTGGGTATGATGTCATTGATAGGCGACGGACACGGTCCGTGTGGTTAAAATGGCTTATTTCTCTGGATTTAAACATTCTTGGAAACATTTGGGATAAAGTAAGTACACAAAATATAAATATATAAAACTGTTATATATAACATTTTTGTTTTATTTCATTTCTGGTGTTTTTTTTGGAAAATCTTAGATAGCTATTGTGCCTTTAAAGACAGTTTAGCTGGACTCCCCACCTTGCCAAACTGGTGTTAAGTCGGCATGGCAAAGCTGGTCTTTAGCTGGTTTCCCAGCCAGACAAGCTGATAAGTGCCCAAAACCTCTTAAAAATCATCAAAAGAGACCTGGGAAACCCTCTAACTAAATTAAACTAGTTAAAGCAATTATTTTCAGCAGGGTGCTCTAGCTAATTCACAGCTAGAGAAAATAACTATTTTCGTAACTTGCAAACTTGAATAAACTATTAAATTAACCTTTCAAAAGGTCAAGTTTGACTGCTTGCTGGGGAAGAAAAAAAGGAAAAGCACAGGGGACACTGATGCATTGAGCCTTCGTGCTTGAAAAAATTCCAAAATAGCGTGGTCTAAAGTACATCCGCATAGTAGCCATACATTATGCATGCGCTTCCGTATCCGCACGCAGTCAAACGATGGGACACCATTGAATAAATCCACTGGAGCATTGAACAGTGGGCCGAGGAATGCACATACTGATAAATAAATGGGAATATACGCACATCTCATGCCTTAATGAAAAGTGTCACCGGAGAGTGTATTAGACTCTGTATTAGTATTGGAGAGTATAATTGAGCCTTTATAATATGAATCAATTCGAAAGCACTCTAAAAATGCTTTATTCATTCTTCCTCTTATAAATTGTTCATCTGCATACAGTAGCGCACACAACACGGGCAGAATTTATACATAAATAATCAGAAGACTGCGTTAGCGTATGTTCAGGGAGCTCTCCAGACATACTGGGTAAATGTCAGCTATGCATTGTAGATGAGTTAAACCCATATGTACTAATTCAACTAACACTCTCCCTGGAAACACTTTTCCAATAAAAAGGAACCTGGAGGACGAAAAATACGGCATAATCCAGATTTAATGACAATTGAGAAATACACCTGCCGCAAGTTTGCTTATTTTGGTGCCGGTTAGACTCGAAAACAAAGTGAAGCAAGGCAGCAAATAGAAGGTTAAAGTCAACGAGTGCAAGTTAAGTGTAGAGGGCAGCTAGGTACACCTGTAATGTTAGAAAGCACTTTGCCTTAGGATAAAATGGCTGACAGAACCAGGCTTTAATGCTAGGTCTGGATGTAGACCGACAGATCCATTCAGATTCATTACACGGAGCCAATGAAAGGTTAAGCTAGGGGATACGGCTCTGACGGGGTGCTCTACAGTTTCAGCTGCTGGAGTCATACGTTGTGACATATTACAGTGGGCGGCAGTTTAAGCTCCAGCCATTGAGGTGCGAACCTGAGCATCTAATGCTTTCAGAGAAGACCATTTCATCTACATGCATATGACTAACAATTTAGGCCATATCGCTCCAGGTGAAAATGCAGAGACGGAATGCCGGCGCGTATAGGGAAGAGGAGGTTGACAACATATAGAAGAATAAACTCTAATACACCTGCAGATAAAAAAGGTACAAAAGCTGTCACTGGGACGGTACCCTTTAAAAAGGTTCTAATATGTACAATTTGGGTACTAATGTGTACACTTTTTTGCAATATGTATTTTCGAGGTACTGATACACATTCTTTAGGTGCAAAGGTTTACCTTTTGAAATAGTACCGTCCCAGTGATAGCTTTTTTCTGAGTGTATTTAAAAAAATATATATATATATTTTATATATTTATATAAATATATATTTTTTTATTTATTTAAATACACTTTTTAAATACACTATTAAAAATGACATAAAACGTTTACATTATTACATGTATTATTATATAAATTATATATAATAATAATATAATATAATAATAATACATCTTATAATTTATGCAATCTTATAATATATTTATTAGAATATAAATTAATACATACAAAATTAACAAATATATAATACTATAAATATAATATAATATAAATAAAAATAATAAAAAATAATACTAATGTTGATATAAAATACACGTGTAGCCTAAAGTGTATGTGTGCATGCATTTTTACATGAGAAAAATAGCAACTGTAATTTTTAGTTGACATATGTCTCCACAAAAATGTTCCCAATGAGCCAAATACAATAATTTGCAATTGTCTAAAAAAGCAGTTGGCTTAGGGCAGTGTGAAACAATTTAGTAAATGATTCTATGAACCAAATTGGGTGTCAAAAAAGTGATATCCAAAACGTGCAGAGATGGGGGTCATTACCTTATGTTTAGAGCAATGTACGTAAAAAAGAGAAAGTTTCCCATTCAAGTGTGTGCGTGTATGTGTGGCAACAGATATAAACCCACAACTCCTCGCAGGGAGACCGAGCCCCATGTGGCGGATATTAGGGTTCTCTCTGCGAGCTCTCATTACTGTTCCTGTGATGCTCCGAGTCATTCTTACAGGGATTAAATTGGCTTTCCTGCATCGTTAGCCTGATCTATGAGGGGGGCATTGTTTAATCATATTATAATTAAAGTTTTAAGTCCCTCCAGTCATCACAACCTAATTATCAATCAAACAGGGTGTCATATACAATCACACGGCACCTGACGGAGGGAAAAAAATGAAAGAAAAAAGACAGATTGTTTGCTTAACTCTCCATTAAAAGACAATGAATGCCATTTCATGCCTAACTTTCTCAAACAAAACTGCAAATTAATTCTCGCGTAGACATTTGCGAGACAAACTGTGGAGAAAAAAGCGAACTGGTATTTGTAGGGCTCTCACACCTTCTGCATCATTACCTTCACAATATGCCTGCACTGCCAGCTTCAAAGTATGGAAATCCACATTCGTCTCAATCCATATGGATTTTCTGGATGTGCTCCAAACAGCAGGTAACATTTCCCAACCTGCACTCCTCCAGCACATCTTGGGACTGACTCTATTACCATTTACGGTGGCAGAAGGCAGTTTCCATTAAACAGCTTTGGTGTTTTTCATAAGCTCTAGACGGGAAGCTGTCAGCGGGCAGTGGGAGTGACGGGAGTGATAAAGACTCGTCATTGACCACAGCTCTAAATGACACACGTCAATATGGATTGAATGGGAGCGAAACATGCAGCGCTGCTCTGTCAGGCATGAGTAGTGTTTGCACAACAGAGAGCGAGCGAAGGGGAGCGACAGAGATTGATGGTGGTCTGCCGTGACCCGAGAAAGCGTGAGTGACGCTGAAATATGCCTACGGGTGGGCAGGGAAGTATGAGATTGTGTTACCGAATGCCCTGGTGACATCAGAACAACAGACATGCTGGTGACTTCCAAATGGCAGGCAAGTGTGTGTGTGTTAATTTCATTCGCCAAAAAAAAAAATCTTTCTGATTATGATTATATACATTTAAAGAAGTTAGGGTTAGTAAATACAATTAAGTCATATTGATGTTCAATAAATATGAAAAAAAAATAAAATAATTATGTAGGTCCCCTTTTGCCAAAACAGCCCTGACCCGTCGAGGCATGGACTCCACTAGACCCCTGAAGGTGTGCTGTGGTATCTGGCACCAAGATGTTAGCAGCAGATCCTTTAAGTCCTATAAGTTGTGAGGTGGGGCCTCCATGGATTAGACTTGTTCGATTGGATTGAGATCTGGGGAATTTGGAGGACAAGTCAACACCTCAAATTCGTTGTTGTGCTCCTCAAACCATTCCTTAACAATTTTTGCTTTGTGGCAGGGAGCATTATCCTACTGAAAGAAGCCACAGCCACCAGGGAATACCGTTTCCATGAAAGGGTGTACATGGTCTGCAACAATGCTTAGGTAGGTGGTACATGTCCAAGTAACATCCACATGGATGGCAGGACGCAAGGTTTCCCAGAAAACATTGCCCAAATCATCACACTGCCTCCGCCGGCTTGCCTTCTTCCCATAGTGCATCCTGGTGCCATGTGTTCCCCAGGTAAGCGACGCACACGCACCCGGCCATCCACGTGATGTAAAATAAAACGTGATTCATCAGACCAGGCCACCTTCTTCCATTGCTCCGTGGTCCAGTTCTGATGCTCACGTGCCCACTATTGGCGCTTCGGTGGTGAACAGGGGTCAAAATGGGCACCCTAACTGGTCTGCAGCTATGCAGTCCCATACACAACAACCTAGTATTCTGATACCTTTCTATCAGAACCAGCATTAACTTCTTGAGCAATTTGAGATACAGTAGCTCGTCTGTTTGATCGGACCACACGGGCCAGCCTTCGCTCCCCACGTGCATCAATGAGCCTTGGCCGCCCATGACCCTGTCGCCAGTTCACCACTGTCCTTTCCTTAGACCAGTTTTGATGGATACTGACCACTGCAGATCGGGAACACCCCACAAGAGCTGCAGTTTTGGAGATTCTCCGACCCAGTCGTCTAGCCATCACAATTTGGCCCTTGGAAAACTCACACAAATCCTTACGCTTGCCCATTTTTCCTGCTTCTAACACATCAACTTTGAGGACAAAATGTTCACTTGCTGCCTAATATATCCCACCCACTAACAGGTGCCGTGATGAAGAGATAATCAGTGTTATTCACTTCACCTGTGTTATTCATCATAATGTTATGCCTGAATGGTATATAGTTCTTATATATTATACAACAGTCACAACTATAGTGTCCCCCGTTGAAAAAAGCCATTTCCGAACAGAATTATAAAAAAGAAATAATCAAATATATTATTATCTGTATCACCCAGCCCTACTAATCTGAACAGCTCTCTCACTGTCTTCCTACTCTTGTTACCCACAACCCTTTGTGTTCAGTATTCCATTGAAAATCAGTATTTCATTTAAATATATTGCCCCCATCAGTCCTGGATTAACATCTTGATATAAAACGCATTAAGCAAATTGTGAAGGATGAACATTGAGATTGCAATAGATACATGGCACAAAAAGACTGAATAAATGTTTTAGATTTTTTTTAACTGAATTGCATTAAATATGTAAACTAATCGCTGGGGTAAGTGGGAAGTAATAATCAATACAGGAGGACATTATTACCAGTGCATGAACATTTAGCCAGGCATCAGTCATGTTCCTCTCTAGTTCTCTGCTGAGCTTATTATCTTTATCTTCTGAGTGATTACCTGAGGCTAACAATCAATATGAAAGCATTGTTCCTATTATTCCACACATAAAGGGCCAAACAAAATAAAGAAAGAGGGAGTGGCAGAGGGAAATAGAAATATATAGAATGCAAGAAAAACCGATGCATGCATTTGCCTCTTTCAAACGTTTGATCTTTTGAGATTTTCAAAATCACCGTGGCACCAATTTATTCTCATATATATATATATATATATATATATATATATATATATATATATATATATATATATATATATATATATATATATATATATATATATACTCTGTGTGTACACCAACACAAGGCATATATATTATAATCATATTATGTAAAAAGAAAAGAAAAAGAATTAAGATTAAAAAGTGTATATATATATATATATATATATATATATATATATATATATATATATATATATATATATATATATATATAGCCCTACTAATCTGAACAGCTCTCTCACTGTCTTCCTACTATTATATATATATAATTTTTTTTTTCTTTTTTTTTTTTTTCTTTTTTTTTTTCTAATATATAGCCAATCAGTGTTAGGGGTAGTAACACATTAGAAGTAATGTGAGTTACGTAATCAGATTACTTTTTAAAGTAATCAGTAAAGTAATGCATTACTTTAAAATGTACACCAATTTTTTTTTTAAATAAAAATATATTTTTCGATGTATGGTCCCCATGTAGGGAGAAACAGGGAAATGCAAGCTCAGAATATTACACAAGCCTGCAATAATTAAATATGTGAAATTACACAAATATACTTTATGTATTTAATCTCACTTTATTAACCAATGCCTGCTGATGATCCCATTCAACCATGCAAAAAAGCTGCGTTCTTCAGCCTGAAACT
Source organism: Romanogobio albipinnatus (assembly GCA_023566225.1). Taxonomy (NCBI): domain Eukaryota; kingdom Metazoa; phylum Chordata; class Actinopteri; order Cypriniformes; family Gobionidae; genus Romanogobio; species Romanogobio albipinnatus. Next base: position 26,400,164 of record CM042262.1, on the reverse strand, counting down.
TATTAATTTCACTTTTATTGTGAACGGGCCTTTACATTTGCCAAAAAGTATAACTTATTTTGTTATAAAAAAAACAAAACAAGCAAGTCCAGCCCAGCCCAGGAAAGAAAAAGTGTAACAAAAGTAATGTCACACATTACTTTCCATAAAAAGTAAAGCAATTTGTTTTTTACGGAGTAACACGATATTGTTACACATTACTTTTAAGAGTAACACAACAGCCAATACTTATAAATGCATATAGTGCGTAAATTGTTCAATTTGTATTTTCATATCTGCATTTTTGTTAGGTATTCCTATGAACTGTACATTTCCATGATTCAAGGAATTTGTTTGGTCGGCATCCAAAGTATACAGCCAAGCACACGGAGCTTTGAAGCATAGCACAGCCTGGCATACCGATGACTTTTTAGCTTATGAATTGCTTATGATTGATTTTCATTTGGGAAGCTTTCAGAGTGCTAGTATATGCAGGTCTGTGTGTTCCTTGGAGCAATGTGTTACTTTAAATGGCCAGGAAATTACAGACAGATGCTTCTGTCAAGCATCTCTGTTTTCTTTTCACGCTTTCACTAGTTAGTGTAACAAAAGCTTGGCCTTGTCTTGATAGATAGACAAGATCACGTGTAGTCATGGTAACAGGTGGGGCCAGAGATCAATGCGAGAGACAAAAGTATCTCTATACCAGCTAAATTCACTCAGCTTGGTTTAAAACTGTCAAAACACTTTCTTCACAGTCCTATATTGCTGTTATATTGTGGAAAGTCACAGCTTTTTTCATGTGTCAAATATTTGGTTGAGTATACCTCTAAATGCAATGCAGATATGCAGTTTTTTTGTGTTTCTGTGATGCTAATTAGCACGTATCCTCTGTACGACATTAAACAAGCCGTCTTAAAAGCGTCACAAATGCTGCCAGGTTTGATAGGAATCAGAAATGTTTGCAGGAAGTAAAGGGAACTGTAAAAAATGGATTCTCAGCAATATTGCCAAGTTCTGTTTAACAGTCCCAAGACTAATGAATATTTTTCCACTTGCATAAGGACTTAAGCATCCTTTTAAACCGAGGATTAATGTACGATCTCTCTCCACAATGTGTCACCAGGCTTAACAGTTTTCTCCCAATCAGTAATCCCATTAAATTGCAGACAAACAAGATGAGTGAGTATGTGCTGGGGTTTTTTACCGCCCTTTTTGTGTCATGTTTAACAGGGACTTAAAAGTGAACCCACGCCAGAATCTTTACCTGCTCACTAAATTGGCATTGGTTAGATTGCTGGGCATGGCTCCATTCAGATGATGGACACCACCTGCAGTGCAATCACTACTAAAACGGGCACCGATTCCACAGGTCATGTCGCTGGAGTTGAGGGAGGTCAGGTCCCTTCAGAGAAAACTTTCACATTATCCAAATTACAAAAACCATAGACTTTCATATAACTGTCAGTTCCCGCACTATTTCTGACCTTGCCCTGCAAAATAAAACAAGGATAAGAGTTAATTCACGATTCTCTACCCCCCTTGTCTCTCATAGTGGCTGGACATTTTATTTGGGCTGTAAATTTACTTTTGATAGACTGAGGAACTCGTTTGTAAAATATATTGCTATGGACTGTAAGTCGCATCACGCTGACTTAAAAAAGCCACTTTTTGTAACGTCTATTCAATCTGAAGACAAATATTTAAATATGCAATTAATTTACATTAATTTTATATATATTAATCATCATAACATTATTCATTTTAATTTATTTTATTATTAATAGTAGTGCTGTCAAACGATTAATCATGATTAATTGCATTAAAATAAAAGTTTGTGTTTGCATAATATATGTATATTTGAATACACACACATGCATGTATACAATTAAGAAAATATTTATGATATAAGTTTTTACAACTTTTTATCTATTCAATTAAAGCCCACATTAGGTTATTCCTACATACTGTTAAACATAATTACTTTGTTATATTATTTAACTCCCTTGGCTCATTGACAACACTGGGCCTGTTAAATAATCTGATTAAATTGTTAACCTGGCTCCCTGGCTGAAAACCAAATTGCAGTGTTTTGTTTCTGTTTTATTTATTTTTGTATACATTTTAGACAGCTGTAAATGTGGGAAATACATGCCTTAAAACAGACTCTCCCCACAGCTTGTTTACTGTCACTATTACTCTTAGTCCTTTTTTTTTTTTTTTTTTAACCGTGATGATCCTTCCAGCGATGAGCCAGACATGAAGTTCGTGTCTGTGGGAGCCGCTTTATACAGACTGAGATTAGAGAAAGGTCAACAGAATAAAACGGATTGATGGTGCTCACAGCTGCTAGCCGAGAGGCTGAAAGCGGCGGCTGAGTGACTGAGTCTGTGGACTGTGGCGAATGCGCTTTTGTGCTTTGGCCGTAAATAGGCTTGTATCATATCATCATCCTCCGAGCGGGTACAGAAGATTTACCATTTGTCGCCTCACTCGCACTTGAAAATGCTCAGAAACAAGGGGGTTAGCTAAAGGCGCTAGCCATATCGCTAACCAATTAACTTCAGGTAAAGGTGAAAAGATGAAAAATTAGGTAAAAGCAGCTGGTCTTAACTAGTTTTGTCCTTTCTGAGGATGAGGGCATGTCACACAACCAGTCTTTGTTAGCATCTGGCTAATTTGACAAGCTGCTACCAAGTGAGAGATGAAATTGCACCAAAATGTTGCGGTTTTATGATATCAACACCAAAGGATAAGGAAAGCGTTAACACCTCTCTTGTTATTTTGCTATCTATACACATGAATTATTAGCATTTAGCATCGTTTTTACCCTGCTGTCCATGAGCGTGTCAGATAAAATGTGATGTGACTTATTTTTAGCCTGTATCCTATTAGTTGAGAATGTAATCTTTACAAGAAAAACAAAAAACACTTAGCAGTGTGTGCATACAGCGATCTTAAAGGTGCAGTGTGTGAATTGTAGAGGCATCTAGCGGTAAGGTTGTGAATTGTATCACCCAATGCTCACCCCTCCCTTTCGGAGCACACAGAGAAGCAACAAAAGCTTCAAAAAGGTTGTCGTCTGAGAGAGAGAGCAGAGAGTAGCTAGCGCTCTGTAGAGAAGTTTGTCTGTTTAGGGCTAACTAGAAACATGACATGCAATGGCGATTTCACTGAAAGCGGACCCGTGGTGTATGTAGATAGTAATGGCTCATTCTAAGGTAATAAAAACATAATGGTTCATTATGTAAGGTCTTTATACTCCACTGAAAACATAGTTAAGTATATTATATTGCATTTCTGTCAACAGATCATCATAAATATCTACTACACACTGATCCTTTAAAGGAATATTACTTTAAAAATAATTGTAAAAGGCACTAGCTTGCTGCTAACCAGCTATCTTCAGGTAAGGATAAAAACTAGGCGGTTCTTAACTAGTTTTATAGGTTTTGAGAATGATGAGGCATGTCAGACAACCGATCTATATTAGCATTAGGGATGGGTCGCGATTTTCGAATATTCGATAGTTGATTTAATTATAGACTATCGAAAAGTTTGTGCGCTTATCGTCCTCGAAAAAATCCCCATGTTTTCGATGTAACGAGAGGGAGGCGCTGCCAGTCAGCTCTCAGGGTGTTTTATACTGGGCACGTTTGCTGCGGTCCGAGCGTGATTCTTCCCTCCGCCTCCGCAGTGTTGGTCTGGTTTCACACTCAACTTGAACCCTAGTGCGTTTGCGTTCATCTAACGTCATCACAAACGTGCACAGGCATGATAGGAAACAGAACGCGGGTCAAATATATTGGGCTTTTTAAAATTAATTTGGTGCTATTATGTGCAGCTGAGTAAACAACACTTGGGTTTACCGTATATGTGTCGCTCGAAGGCGGCTTTGCTGCTTGCAAACAGACTCTTTTGAGGAGACGGTGAATTGCCATTATTTTGCTGCCCTGATTGCACTCTATGCGCGAATACACTGCAGGCTCGCTCTCGCGATCGTATCTCAGGTAAATCATCAACACGATCATCACTTACATGTGTGTTATTGAACTAATGACATTGCAATCGGCTAAAACGCATGCGCTGGTTACTTTTCTTCCTGAACAAGTGCACATCCGAGTGTTGTTTCACATTCACGTGAATCGCGGCACAGCTCCGAGTGCAACCGAACTCCGGTTGTGTGTTCTCGGGTTCGATACCTCAGTGCACACCAAGCTCTGTATGTAAGCCCTCACATTAGCAATTTTTCATGCGAACCGTGCTCCATTTCGAACTAAACTGACAGAGTAAAAACACCCTGAGACAACAGAAGAAGAACACATCGCCTCACGCGCACACTGTAGACTTTAGGCATAACGGTTGCGGTAACTTGGGGCGATGTCAAATAACAGTCATATGTTTCAGCATGTTACACTAATTATATGGCTTGAGTTGATATAGCCTATTCCCTAATGAATTAAACAGTTTGTTATCATACAGATTGAGAGTGTTAATGATTTCTCTCCCTCTCTCTCTCTGTTTATATGCGTGTAGCCTTTACATGCGTGCATGCGGGGAATGAGTTGCGATTTTCGAATAAAAATCAAATAATTCCCAGTGATCTTCGAATATAATTTTTGCTTGAAATGCCCATCCCTAATTAGCATCTGGCTAATTTGACTAGCTGCTACTTGAATTTGCACCAACTTTACACTATTGTTGTTGTTTTTTATATACCAACAATAAAATATATAAAATGTGTTTACCCCTCTCTTGTTATGTTGCTATCTGGTTGATTTCATTTTATTATTAGCATTTAGCATTGTTTTTACCCAGTTGCCCATGACTGTGTCAGATCTATAACCCATTTTTGAGCAGTAACCAACCAGTTGAGAAGTTTATCTTCATAAAATGACATACAGTGTGCATACAGTGGCCTACACGGACTGTGATAAGAAAATAACTCCTTTTAGACCCACTTATCGTGTTGATCAGAGTCTTTAATGTGTCAAGCTCCAGCCATGTGACTGAATGAGATACTTTCTGCTTTGATTTGCCCAACAACCACTCTCCGTCAATAAAATTCTGACAATGCGAGAGATATCAAGGACTTGTCTTGAAGGATCAGCGGACATCTTTAAAATCAAGATCACCTCAAGGGCAAGCTGCCAAACATCCAGACATACTTCACGCTTGCCTTAAGATTGTAATCACTGAAGGAAAATCACCAAAAAGGGGGATGGGAGTGAGGGGTTAAGGTATATTCTGTCAGAGAAATGTTCAATCCAACAATGACATCCCTGTTACAGTCGAAGGCATCAATCTCTTTGTTGCTGCTGTAAAATAGCAAAGATGTCAGACAATAGATAATTGAGAAAACGGAAAACTACAGAGCTTCCTGCTGTTCCTCTATACAAGCTTATTTACGACGAATGCTTAACTGGATTTGCGGCAAATAAACATAAATGAGACACTTGGCCTACATCTATATCTCAGATTAGGCTACTCAAGTGTCCTCTGCTGTGTTGTTGTACAAAGCAGACTAATTATGGTCAGTCACTCTGTACAATATGGTCTGCGCAAGAGATCTTTTTCCAGGCCACAATTTTCCTGCTGAATGTATTTTTCTCCATCTCGTCTTGATTAATGAAGTCCTTACGGTTTCTCTTCATTCTTTTTGGGACAGCTAGTGCCCGAGGAGAATGAAAATGTAAATTACGCAGAGCCTGATATATCTCTTGTGTACAGTGTAATTTTTACCACAATTTTGCCATCTAAGAAGACATTTCAGGGATCATAAAAAACATCAAAATCAGTCTTTCGTCAATCCTCTCATTTTCTAGTTATATCTAATAGAAGTTTTAATTTCACAATGTTTATTTCATAATGTGCAAGTCTGATTCGTTCTAGTGAATCATTTGGTTTAGACAGTTCAAGTAAAACAATTCAATAATTTTACTTTTAACAGAAAATTAAAAGTGTTTTAAGGGCCGTTTACACAACACTGTTTTCAACTAAAAACGGGAAACTTTTTTAACTTTTGCATGACAAAGGCGTGAACGGTTTTGAAAACTTTTTTCAAAGTGCACATTTTTGAAAACAACATCGTCATTGTCTCCATGTAGCTAAACTACAAATTTGTGTAAATGGTGATGTTATGTGCATGCATATTATAGCCGTGTTTCCACCGCACAAACTTTCCCCAGGAACTAGGAACTTTGGGGTGGTACTCTGTGTGTTTCGACCGCAGGAACCAGGGTCTAAATGAAGTTCCGGGTAAATATTTACCCCTCCAAACGGCCCTGCTCGCGAGCTAGTACTTTTTCAAAGTTCAGGAACTTTCGGGGTGGGACTTGGGCGCTGAACATGCTGATCGGTTGAGCTCACGCAGCATTTTATTTCAACCAGCATTTTTAAAATTCAGTAAATATCAGTCTTGCTCTTTCTGTTCGATGGCGTGGGTTGTCTCAGCAATCGCACGGTCGATTGTCCGTAATAGCTGATGATAACATACGTTGTCTTATTTTAAATCTAGCTTTACGAGCTTTCAGAATATGCTTTAGTATCAGTGCTCGTCTCTTTTCCGCCGTTTTGTTAATTACATAATTAGTAAACCAATACATAACTAGCAAAAGCAGCGCTGCTTGCATCTCTTCCATACTTGTTATTGTTGCAGACTGTGTCGCACAAAAATTATTATTGTCCGTTGCTGACTGGGAGGCGCAGTCGCGCGCAGTCCTACATCACCAGACTAATTTGCCTAATCTTCATGGTACTTTAGACCGTAGTGGAAACGCAGACAGTAGCAGGTCTGGGGGGAAAAAAAGTTGCTGTAAAAAAAAGTTCCTGGTACAAATTGTTCCGGGTAATTTCGGTGGACACGGGGCTATGTGTCCAATCTATAGGTGTGTAGTTTTTCTTTACAAAGTGACATCGGCAACTACTGGCTTGGCAGCAGAATACAGCGTTTTAATCATTTTGGCGGACCCATGTGAACGGGAATTGTTTTGACACTGTCATCTGTACTTGAAAAACGTAAGGGAAGAACTTTTCTGTTTTAAGTACATGGTTGTCATGTAAATGTACCCTTAGTTGCATTTAGAGGTTTACGATAACTTCTCTAAGTGATCACACAAATGTTTTATAAGGTCACTAAAGACTTTGGGTCTTTAGTGACCCGGGACGTCATTCACTACCCTCTTCCTCATAAATTAGTTATACATCAACATTCTTAGTATTCCTTAATTATTATAAACAATATAATAAGAAAAAAACATATAAAGGAATTCCTGTTTTCTAATTATTTTTTTGTAAACATTGTATAGGTGTGTAATAGTGTAATTATATTTTTTCTGCACAACAATAAGTGAATCTTTGATGACTGAATAAGTGCAATTCACCTTTATTCCACAAGGTGGCAATGTCTGACACACAGTGATGAAGGGACGTTTCACTCATAGTTACCGCAGGCAGAAAACAAAAGAATAGGAAGTATCATCAGCAAAACTTGAATTGGCTCAGCGATTTACTGCAGAGCAAGTGCTGAACGCAATCAAATATTAGTGTCACTGTCACTTGATGGTGGATCTGGTGAAGAAGCTGTCAGCGATCAAAATATTGATTTTGAAGATTTTGAAAATGCTACTTTTGAGAATATGTTTGAGATTGCGAATATGAGCCAGATGCTGAATGTACAGGGAAATGAGCTCTGACAAGGACAGTGATGATGGTATAAAACATCTGCTCAAACGGAGCCCTTCCAAGCTCCAACAGGTAACAAAACGTGCTTTATTTTATTCTTTTGTAATTTTTACTCTAATATCAGGAGAGTTTTATATTATCACGACAGGTAGAGATCCATCCATGCAGGGGCGTAAATTTCATCTAAAAGTTGGGGGGGACAATAAACATGAAATTTCTCAAGAGCAATTTTTGAAGGGGACACAAATAATACAGCCAAAATCGTACTTGTAAGGATATGTGTACCACAAAAAAAAAAAAATTGGGGGGTGTTTTGGGCACTGAAAAATTATTAATGTCCGTTTTTCTTTTTTTGGGGTGTTTTGGGCACTGAAAAATTATTAATGTCCGTTTTTCTTTTTTGGGGGTGTTTTGGGCACTGAAAAATTATTAATGTCCGTTTTTCTTTTTTTTGGGGGTGTTTTGGGCACTGAAAAATTATTAATGTCCGTTTTTCTTTTCTCTGTCATTTTATCTGACCAACAACACAAAGCGATAGTAGTTTAAATACGATTAAGGTTCACCACGCAGTCATATTATAATTATTAAATTATCTTGCGTCCTCCACATAGTATTTTATACCATGATATTCAGATATTCAACTGCAGAAGCCTCTGATCTGCCACTTATTATCATATTGAGCAAACCCTACACAGATATGACTGAACTTCGGTTTAGAATTAGCCAATGTTTAGAATTTGGGGGCGGGTTGCTTGAATTTTGGGTTCATTAGCCGATTATTCGTAATGAAAAACACAACAACAAAACAGTACAATGACACACTCCCTTAAATAGGCGCTTTTACGCTTTGAAACCAAATCTTCGATAATCTTGTCTGTCAGCGGTTTGCTCGTTCGGCTGGTGCTGTATTGAGCAGACACGTTCAGTTTTTAATTGTTTTGTCCGTTCTCTAACTGAACTAAATGATGTTATTACTGTACAGCGGAGCGGGGCGGTGCGGCGGTGGGTGATGTTAACAGTGTTTGGCCTAATCTGTATTAAAGAGAAAAGAATCATTTCATCTGACGTTTAAAGTGAATAAAATAGCATTGACAGCTACTTACTGGTGTTTCACAACTGCTGTCTGAAGAGCCTTGTTCTCTTCTCTCCCCAAACTTGTGTGGTGGTTTTTCTACGTTCTATGTAACGTTAGTTGAGGTGCACGGTGGATCAAACCACTGTGAGGCAAGGGGGAGGGGGGACTCAAAATGTTTCTAAACTTAAAACGCATTTTTTTTCCCGTTTGCGTTTGTATTGTTTCACTACTTACACATTTATTATAAGTATATATTGTTATATTATTTACAATACTCAGCATGGTTTTTAGGGGGGGACAGCCCTCAGATTGGGGGGGTCCTGTCCCCCCTGTCCCCCCCGCGATTTACGCCCCTGCATCCATGTTAGATATAGATCCAGGTCGCTAAAGACCTGAATATGTAATAATGATTGGTGAAACTAAAATGCTGCTAAAATGCATAAATGTAAATGAAACGTTCATGCATTTACTTCATGCATCACTTGGACTAGCAAGTACACACTTAACAACCACTCAAAATACCCTAGCAACACCTTAGCAACCACACAATCTCTGGTAATCACCTACAGTTCTACATGGGAAAACGGCAATGTACAAATGAGTACTGTTAACTGATTAAAAACTAAATTAATTACATAATATGCAAGTTAATGAATCCAAATTAATTGAAATTAAATCACATAATCAATATTTGAAAAGCCTCCAGTGAAGACAATTCAGACCTTGCATTCTTGTGGCATGGGTTTCCATAAGACGCATGGGCAATTGTCACATTTCCTACCTGCAGTATAGTTTTGGAGTGGGCTGTCGTTTCTGCACGGGTCTATCCACTACACAGTGATTATACCCTCAGTCCTAAGCCGCACACACACCACCCCTCTCACCTCCCGCCGTCAAGAAGAAAAACTGACAGCAATTACATGTGTGAGCACATTTGCGCGTGGGTGTGGACAAACACTCACATTCGCGCCAAGACGCTTTTACAGGTGTTCACATCAGTTCTTATAGAGTGACAGTGCTGGCACTGACTGCAGACATTATGTGTGATTCCCACAGCCTGCATCTCAAATCTTGGCAGCACTGTGAGGGGTGCATCAGAGTCTTACAAGAGCGCATATCAAAGTAAAGGACTAATGTGCTTAAACCATTATGCTAGTTATACAGGCCTTTGTGCGTAGAGCGGACAGCTTAGTAGCACTGAATGTGCTTCATATACCAAAACCATGGTTGAAATTACACTGGCAGACATACTTATTGCTTAAATAACAGACCACTTTAGAGAACAAAGCAGTAGTTAAGGATTAGCTTCCCATCCTTCATATAGAGTGCAACAGTGTCTGTTCCCTTTTTCCACGGCGCTTGTGTATTTATTTTTTTTCCCATTCATTTTTTACTATAGGGTTTTTAAAAAAGTCTTTGTAAAAATCTTATAAGCCATGAAAAGAGCAAATCAGCTGGGGTAAACCCTAAGATTAAAAGTTTGATTTGAGGCAAAAAAAGTATTTGACAAAAATACAAGAGACTGTGTAATTAATGGCTTCAGTGATGGAAAGAACTACAATCCCATGAAGCATTGCGAGCATCAAATTAAAAACGACAGAGAAATATAAAACTACTCATTTACAAATGTTGATTATTATAAAAACAATATAATTTAAGTTTATTGCAAGCAACATATAAGTATTTTAAGAGCGTAGAGAAATCAACTCAATTACACCATTAATCGAGCTAAAGAGCTCTTTTGGCGTGTGTTGCTTTTTTGGCTCTGATTGGTGGAATTCTGTACAGCATCATGGGTAATGTAGTTTTTCACCAGGAATTCCGCTGTTAAACACGATTATTTAAAATAAAAAAAAGTTGAACTAATGCAGGCTAATGGCTTCAGCTGAAGCAAATACCATTGATTAACAACATCGTATAGCTCACAGTAGCGCTGTCTTTAAAGGTTTATACGTTATTGTTCAAAATCAATTTCCTTTTGTTTTTCCTTTCGGAACCTGACTGTTGTGCTCCATATAAGCTTCAGTGAAATCAGCCATTGTCCAATACACCATTTGTTATTTAAAATATGTAACATGCTGAAAAATTATAGGTATAAAAATAAAATAATGCATTTAAATAATTATTTTTGCAAATATAAAAGCATGTATATTAAGTTGTTATATGGTATTATAAAATATGTAAACAAATGTTCAGTTTAAATTTATAATAAAAATTCTAAACCTTGTAAACAGATTTTTTCAAACACAAGTAAAAAGTCTTTATTGAATTTAATTTTGTATTATGCTTATAAAGATCAAAAGAAAAAAAGAGGCACAAACAAACAGTGTCCTCTTTTAAAGAATGATGATTTCGGCTCCATGCTGGTCGGGGGACAGGAACCGTCTTTCAGCTTATCTGTTTTTAATCAACAGATGTGTCCCCAAATGCAGGAGCTCCATGGCGACCAACTGTCTGTCACAGGCTGATAATAGAAGCACTCAAAGTGCATCAGAAATCAAGTAAAAGTGTATCATCAATGGCGGTTGCATGTGTGTGTTAGTGTGTGAGTGTGTGTGTGTCAGTCTCGTTCTAATCTTTGGGGTGGGGGTGGGAGGGTGGAAATGGTTTGGATGAGAGGGAGATGGTTTGCTCAGTACTTGATCATACAAATACATTTCATGTCACTTTGCTCGGGTTCCAAAAGTCACAATCTCATTCATTTCATAGAGAAAATTGATTTTTAAAAGATAACAAACCTTTCAAGACCATGAGCTCAGAAATTGCTAATCAATGCTCTATGCTTCTGTTTAAGCCACAATTTTGGTGTGATTTCAACTTAAAGAAAAAATTAAATCACTGATATTCGCGGAAATCCCAGGGACCGATCCTCTCCACCGATTAGAAAAAAAAACCTGTAACAGCTGAAAAATCTAATAATATCAAATATTTAGGAGATATATATATATATACACAATTTAGTTAAAAAGCAAATACATAAATAATATTTATATTTATTAATTAATTGTACTTAATTTCTTATTAATTAATTACATTTTTTAAATATATATTTTTAAAGCAAAAAAAATACTAAAAGATAGATACAATAGACAGCTTTCAAAATGTGCTAAAATGCCTTAACGCTTGTAGCAATGTTTGGTCCACACAAAACCAATGAGAAATCATTAAAACATCAAGAGACTTGCAGATGGCAATCGTGCTAGAATTACATAACAGTGCACATATGTAATATGGTTGTGTTGTCCCTTTGGAGAGTGTGTCCCACAATCATTATCGCTTCATGGCTCTGGTATTACCCACATGACCTGCGTTATGTCACACGAAATTAATTTACCCTCAGTCTAATCACATGACTTGCCCCAAGCGTAGCTGTGAATGCTAGGAAATTTGTCATTTCCTTCTGTCCTGCAGAATATGAATGAACCAAGAAGCTAAATGTCATAATATGATGTTAACTGCACATTTAAATGATAAACTCGTGTTTGCTCGAAACGTCACTAGGCCTAAAGGGCCATGCAAAACATGCTACCAAGAAGGCTGTCTCGCGTATATGAAGCTAAATTAGGATAGTTACCCATTAAGATAGAGGAAAGTACATGCTTTTGTTAGCACTTTCCTTTTTCTAAGGACAACACATGTTCGATATCTCACAGGAAGTCCAAAAGTACTCCTCTCCTTGGAGGATCTCCAAAGGACGTGCTAACCCTGCAGAGAAGATGGGCCACCTCTGAGGAGCTGTCCTGCTTCCCTGGCTTAAAATATCACGTTTAGTCACGCGCACATGAATACACACAGACGCAGATGCCTGTATGAATAAAGCCCTATGCACTCAGCTGATTAGTGTTTGCTTGTTGGACAGGACTGCGATGACACCTCCGCAATAATTATGAAATTGCTTTACTTGATTTGCTGTAATCCTGAGACAAAGGCCCTACGACTTGCTAACACTGCCACATGCTGATTTCACATAATCGGCAAATAAACAGGTAAACATCCAAAACTGCTAAACCAGAACTTTTATAATGATTTAAAGATCATAATTAACATAGAGGATAGAGCAAAGACAGTGTGTGTGTGTGTGTGTGTGTGTGTGTGTGTGTGTGTGTGTGTGTGTGTGTGTGTGTGTGTGTGTGTGTGTGTGTGTGTGTGTGTGTGTGTGTGTGTGTGTGTGTGTGTGTGTGTGTGTATATATATATATATATATATATATATATTAGGGGTGGCACGGTACATGAAAAAATCGGTTCGCTTGTCTCGGTTCGGAGCGTGTGTGTCGCGCGGTTTCGACGCATGCGCAATGTATCCTCGTGCCCGTATGTTACCTCAGACAGTGGGTGTCCTTTTCGCGTGAAATAAGAGGTGTGTGTGTGTATGTGTGGACATACAGTAAAATAAAGTAAAAGTGCTGCAGGTCACGTCACGTGTAGAAATGCAAGTGTATATAGCTGGCAGGGCAGATGCAGTGCGTATGCGCGCGCAGTGTTGTGTTTTCGTGTATTTTTTTTTCTTTTCACAGCACTGGATGTCATATGGTGATTGTGAAACACACGGCACACTTCATGGTGAAATTTGTGAATCAGGTCAGCTGAATTAAAGCCACAGTGCATTGTTCTATATATATATATATACAGCAAATATAATATATTATATCATATTATTTATTATATTATATTAAATATAATTTTATTATATTAATTATATAAAAAAAGGTATGCCATGTCAGCATCCATATACGGTTATTTTTATGGCAACAAACCATAAAACAAACAAAAAAAACAGTCATATAAATTCTATTTGAAATTGTTTAAGTGCACTTAAAACACTTTTTCCTGTTGATACTTACTAAATACATCCTTTAGATAACAAATAAAAAATCTTTGTCCAATGACATTAAAACCAAGTGTTCCGATCAAGTACTATCCAATCATGGAAAGACCAAATATACATGCCCTTTACATTCAATCATCTGCATAATTTACGTGAAATGTATTGTGCATTCCTATCAGATCGCAATCCGCTCAATCAATGAAGTGTCCAAGTTTAAAGGGCTCCACTAACGTACAACTTTGAAAACAGCAGACAACCTCAGGAAGCCTAAACACTGATGAGTAACAATAATTAGCTCATTATAAAAGGTTTTCCTCCCATGTTGACGTCCAGCGAACATACTTGCACTACGTGCCACCAGAAGGTCAAATATACTGCAGAGCAAAAGTGGCTTAATGTGTTTGTACAGTGCTTTGGGGGCAGTCGTGGTCTAATGGTTAGAGAGTTGGACTTGCAACCCAAAGGTTGCGGGTTCGAGTCTCAGGTCCGGCAGGAATTGTCAGTGGGGGGAGTGAATACCAGTGCTTTCCTCCACCCTCAATACCACGACTGAGGTGACCCTTGCGCAAGACACCAACCCCCTAATTGCTCCCCGGGCGCCGCAGCAATATGGCTGCCCACTGCTCCGGGTGTGTGTGTGTTCACTACTGTGTGTGTGCACTTGGATGGGTTAAATGCAGAGCACAAATTCGAACTTGGCCACACGTCACTTCACTTTTACGACCTGCAAAAAGAACATTCAATGTTTCACATCAAACACATCACGGTGCATCCTTGGTTGCTTATGGTGTTAGATATGGCTGTATGTCAGTGTTCACCACAGCTAAAATCAATGAAGGCTTGAGAGCAGAAAGAAAGAAAGAAAGAAAGAAAGAAAGAAAGAAAGAAAGAAAGAAAGAAAGAAAGAAAGAAAGAAAGAAAGAAAGAAAGAAAGAAAGAAAGAAAGAAAGAAAGAAAGAAAGAAAGAAAGAAAGAAAGAAAGAAAGAAAGAAAGAAAGAAAGAAAGAAAAATCACATTTAACTTACAGCTCGAAAAGTTGGAGATTCTGAAAGAGTTGCCATGAGAGAGTTGTCAGAGGGTTCCCGGACAAGTTTCTGCAGGGGAGAGAAAACAGAGAGAGAGAATTTAATGATTTAACACAGACTATTTGCGATAAGGTGATAAAGGAAACATAGGGGAGCCAAACAACGGCAGTGCGGCGACCAGCCCAAAGTTACGAGAATAAGTGCAACAGTACAGTACCCTGCAGCCCGGCAATTCAATAAACAGAGACTTGGTCATTTTCAAGAAAACAAATTAAATCGAGGAAGAGGAGGCCTGGAGCCTTAAAAGCCACTAAACTCAATACAATGACTGAAGCAGATACGTTTTTCAGAACTGAGCTTTCAGATGTGGGAGGCCAAGATGGAAGCATTATTCGAAAACAGAGGTGAGGGTCTCTAAGACCCTGTTTACACCTGGTATTAAGATGCGATTTGGTGGATTGGATCACAAGTGTTCGATGCTAAATACAGGTGTAAACAGGGTCTAAAATGTTTTGAGCTTGTCCTCTTTCGGCCACTTTCAGAGGTAGAAAATGCATTCGACCGGATTGCTTTCATAGTGTAAACGCTCATGTGGTCGAACGCGAATGATCGTCTACTCTCCGCCTACTGACCTAATGCGTTAACATTATGGGAAGCGCGATAGCCAGACAGGATTTAAACTTTGTCGGCTGAAAACCGAAGTCTTGTTTGAGGACGAAAAACATACCAAGCACAATGTTCTCTCACCATTCCTGATTTCTAACACACACTTGCGACTGTCAGAGCAGAAACGAAAGAAGAAATCAGGACAGAAGTGGTTGAAAGTGGACAAAAGAGTATGTCTGCCTCGTCAAACTTGTGATCCGATCGACCAAAACGCATCTTAATACCAGGTGCAAAATTAAATTATATTTGGGCCTAAATTATATTTATGCCAAGCCCAGTAACTAATACAGTAGGATGGCATGGAAATTAAAGGTACAATGTATAGGACTTTTTTTCTTCAGATAAACAAAGATTTTTAGGAGAATATTCCATCTTTGTGAGCATGGGCGCCGCTCTGTTGATGCTTGAAAAACCACACACAGCGATCATGAAGTACAATAATCCATACAACCCTAGTGGACAGATCAATGTCTTCTGAAGTGAAATGTAAGAAAAATAAACAAAGCACAGAGGACCGTATGACAGTAGACCAGAAGAAAAAAAATGCTGAAAGTCGCTATGAAATCAATTTTTTTTTTGCTTTTAGAACAAATATGTTAGCCTTACTGTTTTCCAAAACAATTCAAAATTCAAATTTCGAAGATATAAGCGTTCAAAACTTACAGTCTCACTTCCGCAAATATGGATCAATGATTTTGATGACATAACCCTGCACTTCAGCTTCTCATCAGATTTTCCATCCAATCAAATGCTCTCTAGAATCTAAAGCGTCCCGCCCCCTACACTATAAATAGGCGCTGACGCTTCGGCTAAAATCGGTCACTTGTTCACACATTTATAATTTTTTACATGGTGATTGGCACATATAGGGGATAGGGAACAATTCAGACAGTGTAAATATGCTTTCCATTGGGGCAAATGAAGTCTGGATTCATGTTAGTGTCACACGAACCGCCGTAGCCGCACACATTCTGCTCCGGTTTAGAGACACGATAGCACAGAGTGGATCATATGCGCAAGTCAACTCAAACCACAATAATATTTTTTTCTACACAAAATGCTATATTTTAAAACGATAATGGAGGATATTAGGAGGAGGAATGATTAGAACCTGCTCTAGGCTCTGGTCAAGCTGTTATATAAAATAAATGCTATTGGCTATTTTAAAAAAGGGGAGGGGTTGATCAATATGTCCCTCCCTCTCTGTGTTTCAGTGGAAATTCATCCTTCGTCCGCGAGTTTGATTGGACTTGAACTTGAAAAACGGTGTGTACTGACGTCTTTCCACGGTTGAAACAACGTTTCTTCTGGTGTTTATTTATGTTAATTCGATGCTTATCAACGAACTAGAAGGAAGAGATGATCGGTTCATGAGGCGCTACAGCGATCACGACACATTAAAGAGCCACAAAACGGTGTTTGTTGTTAAAATTTCTTTTTAAAAATGAATATTTTTTGTTTCATATCAAAAGTAACTTGCTCTGTCCTGTCTGTCGGCGTGTTGTCAGTGTCCTCTTTGCTCCGTGATGTATTTTCTCTACCTGAGAACGTGTGTGTGTGTGTGGTGTGAGAGCGCCATGGCTTGTCGGACATAGCAACAGTAACTAAAGGGGGCAGGTCTTTGCGAATGGTCAATTAATGTCAACACATTGAATTATGCTGCGCGTTTCAACGCAAATTCAGTGGGCCTTTAAAAAAAAAAAAGGGCCTTTAAAATGTAAATCATTGCGTGTGGCTTTTCAAACGTCAACCCAGCAGCACCTGTTCATTTGCATATTTTGGGTGACCATCACTTTAAACTAAAAGAAAACATCAGTTCAGCTCTTAGATCTTTCCTCTTGCATACTTACATGCACAACTACACAACGCCTTGTGGGACGGCAGCAAGCAATGCCCCTCCTGGGGCTGAAATCAAAACCCTGGAGCCTCACTAACAGGCCTTCATTATCAATATTTATTGAATACTTCAGATCACTTAATACCCCCAACACTGGCCCGCTCAGATCCTATCAGGAGCAGTTGACAGATAATCAATGCACCCAGATGCATCCTTTCGCCCCAGTGCTGCCCAGGGGACCGGAGCGTGCCGGCTGCCTGTCCCTGACCCATCCCTTCACCTGCATTTTCTTTCAGCATCTACTGACAGCAAAACAAAAGATCATTACAGCTTACTAGAACAACTGCACATAGAACAACGGAAGTTTGATGTCCGTTTTTTTTATTTTTATAAAAGCTGTTCTGTTAAACTTTTCATAAAAGTTTTTCATCCTGAAAAAAATATATATTTTGGTTTCCACAGAAATATTAAGCAGCACAGCTGTTCTCATAATTGATCATTAGTTTTAATAATCACTTAGCCACCACAGGAATGAATTACACTTTCAAATATATTCAAATATATATTACATTTTCACACTTATTTTATACTGTAATAATATTTCACAATATTATTGTTTCACTTTTACTGAGGTTTCTTCCAAAAACATTACCAACCACAAACGTGTTAATGGTAGTGTGTGTGTGTGTACATAAGACACTGTTTAATGCAATCAAATTACGAAAATAAAAGGGTTTGTTTCTAAATAAATAAGATTAAAATGTGAATACAACAATATTCAAATGTGGGTGTACATATGTTAATGAGCATTTATTGAATCTCATGATTATGATGTCAGAGTTATGAGCAGATGTGTGATTAGACTGTATACTAAATAACAGCTGTCTAGTAGATTTGGCCTGGAATATAAAAATTATATTAGCCAGGAATATAGATATTATAAATTTAATTCGCTTTTTTTTTCCCCCTGCAGGTAACGTGTATTAACAGTTCTTCAAATATGTCAACTTTGTTTAGCAACCTCAGCATGCATATTGTTTTGTAGCTAATAAAGTCATAACGGGGGAAAAAATACTGCGCTTAAAGGGCCCTTTTGGCATATCATGGAAAAAAGTTGTAAGTGCCGCTGAAAACAAGGTGTGCTTCCAGAGAGCTCTTGAAAGGAACCAAGTGAAACGAAAACAACCACTTGTTGGATATTTTCCGAGACAAAGTCGCTTCAACATGCTAATGTGCCTAATCTGAATCTGCTTAGCCGGTCCCTAGTGTGGCGCATAAGGAATCTCCAGCAGCAATAAATAAATAAATAAAATAAAATTGTGCTTGCTGCTCTGACTTGTTGCCATAGCAACTTCAGCCTGCGAATCCTCACACTTTCTTTTCTTTCCATTTCCTGTGTCGAAGGATGGGAGGCAGGGAACCAGCTAACCAGTCACGGAGAGCGTCCTGACACCCAACCTAGACACGAGAAGGTGGCGGGTGGGAAAAAGACTGACAAAAATATATAAATTGACAAAACAAAATAACCTTCGGTTCCTCAAACGAAGGTTTCTTGGTAATGCACCCACTACTGCGCTGCTTGCCCTCAGCATTCTAATCACCTCATTAAATTGATAATGAGATTATTAAGGTGGCCTCCACAGGGACACACAATGGCTCCGTATTTTGGTGAGGACATTATTATTCTCGGCACACAGAGGAGTTCATCTGGACAGTGGGCTTTAAAGGAAAGGGGTCTGGGGGATCAGGACAACTAAATAAACCGGAGCGCTGTCCATCAAAGCTTGATTCCTGCTAGACCCACATACAATAGCACATTTTCAATGGAAAAATGACTTCTACAGCTAGGGGAACTGGATCATGAAAAACAGAAGATTCTGAATATTGCCTAAAGCAGTTAGTCAGTTTGACTTGCTAACAGAGCTCTAAGAGATTTTAATGTATTTAGAGACAGGAAAAGTTGAGGGGAGAGACAGAGAGTTGATGGAATCATTTTACTTTTTCTCAAAAAAAGCATTACAGGCACAAAAGTTAAGAGTTTAAGTTTCACTAAATAGTCATACTAAATATACAAAAAATCTCTAGAAATATTAATATTTTAAAAGCATGGCAGAAAGACAAATAAATAATGCTGTCAATTTCAGTTCTCTCAGTTTTTACACAAGTTGTATTGTTACCAACAATAGACCCTTTTCACAGACTGTGATGACGCGTTTAACGGTCATCAATATCATAAATCCTGCAACGTTTTTTGTATTTTCATTTTATATATATATATATATATATATATATATATATATATATATATATATATATATATATATATATATGTGTACATTTATAACACCACTACTTTGTATTTTATTACTTTTACATCAAATTACAAAAAACAAGTTACCGCTGCTGTGAGGGTGTTTCTAATACATTGTCTTTGGGAGTGATGGTAAAAATTTACATATTTCTCACTTTTGACTGCCTTTATCAATCTCACTCTATTTTTCCCTATTTTTGAAAGTCGTGAAATCACTATTGTGGCATTTTTCTTTTGCTATTTGAGCAAATGGGCACACAAATTTTTATGTATTCTCTAATTCACAGCTATAATATTTAACCCAACTATGACAACTTCCGCTCTGAGAAACCCGGAAATGTGAAAAGGGTCTATAGTCAAACTCAGCCGAGTCAACCCTTTTAGTTGTGTAGAAAAATAAATAAATAAAAAAAACAGCAACAAGAGATTTTTTTTCCCTTTCATTCATAAGAACTTTAAGTCTATCAATACCTATATAAATACTAAATAAATAAATACTAATTTACGAACTAAATAAATAAATAGTTGTGTAAAAACATCTAAAATATATTTTTTCCCTTAAATTCATAAGAAATTTAAAGACCTATTATGCAAGATTCACTTTTATAAGGTTTGAACACAGATTTGAGTCCACAGTGTGTGTAAACAACCAGCCTATAATAGTACAAATCCACCCAATACTTGTTTTATAATACCCATCAATCATCAAGCTCTCATAACGCAACGTTTCATATATCTCCCTACTCCTACGTAAGAGTAGGGAAACCCCATCTATGACTGCCCTTTTAGCATAGACACACCCCTGAGTGAGAAGCACAGAGGCTGCCATTTCTGTTTACTCACTGTATCAGCTCGCTAGAGTATTACAATGTCTGCGCCAAAAAACATTACTATGTTGGATGTAACGACAAACATACGAGTCACCATAGACTCCCGGCATCCGATTCGTGAGGACAACGTGGTTGAATTTCATTTTTGAAGGAAATCAAAAATGAAGAATGTCGATAAAATGTTACATATTTGCACAAATAATTTGACGCATTACTGCTACACCAATGAGGGTCAGTACAACGTTGGATTTGTGATAAAGTTGTTTCTGAAGGATGGGTCAATACCAACGCTTCGTGCTCTAACTTCATATCCAGAACAAGTAAGGATGGCACTTCAAATTTTGTGAATGTTTGCAAATTTCCTTTCTGAGAACGTTGTATGGCTAATGTGGCTAAAGTTACCATAGCATCTGACTGTATTCACAGAGACTAGAGCTATGTCGTTAGTTTTATCCCGAAAATGCTCACAGTCTGCGTAATTCATAAACGCACATGTATTATGCATTGTATAGTGCAGGTGATGGTCTTTTTTATGTTCCCACACGAGCACCTTTACAACTCCACAACAAATAACGTTCATTGCGCCGCTGCACCCATGGTACGGCAGCAAAGTTCCTTGATTATTACGCAGGAATGAGAGTATAGTTCCTAGCCGTATCGACCAAGAAAATCTCAACTTTTCATTTTCCGTCGGTACACGATGTAACTACAGAAGAGTCAAGTTTTAAATAGGAAAAATATCTAAACTCTGGTAATTTTTTTGAGCGAGATGCTAATGGTCTAATCAGATTCAATGATCTATGCTAAGCTATGCTAAAAGTCCAACTGCCAGACCTGGAGATCGGCTGAATGGATTCTAAAAAGGTAAAACTCAACTATTTATCTGGGAGTTGGAAAATGAGCCTATATTTTCAAAAACAGTGGCGTGTTTAAGCATCTACTTTCACAGACAAAAAAAAAAAAAAAAAAAATGGAGATTTCCACTTATTCATTTGCAGAAACCCTCTGTGTTCATGTTTTTATTCTCATAAATTGTAATTCAATGAGAATACAAAAGTAGATTTGCAAAAAACGGAAAATAATCACACACGCCGTTAGTTTGAAAATAGAGCACAATAGACAAAGATGTGTTTGAACCGCCTTACTCCCTTGAGGAGGTTTAGCTCCCAAATAAACCTTTTCAGATTGTCGCAGACTATCAATTACGGTAATGACTCTCAGAGAAGAACGAGGCATGTGCAAGTGGTGAATGAGAACAGGAGTGCCTTTAAACTCTTCCTGTTAGCCGAATAATGGCTGTACGCATATATGTTTACATGTCTGTTAGCACGCCTACATGTGCTTGATGCGCATGTAAAGGCGGAGGGGTCTCTGTGTGCCCTTGCATACGAATGATGTCATTACCGTGTCATCCATTCGGAGTCAGGCGCATGTGGGACGTGGGAAGGAGGGTTAAGGGCCTTATTGAGACAGATCATTCACCCGCATTAGCATAGAGAAAGAGGAATTATTGAGTCCCTCTGAAAGCTTCATTAGCTCCTAACCAGACATTGCACTCTCCAAGCACATGCTTCCGTGCACTCTTTTCTGCTGTTCTAGGCTGCGTGACGGTCAGCCTCGGAGATGCTGATGACGATAAAACGTCAAAAGAAGCACAGGCAGCTTCAAAATGAAGGCCTTCCCATAAAGCACCGCAATCGCATGAAAGCAGAATCGGGCCTTCACTCGTCTGAGGCGTAGCAAAGCTGCCCAAACCGCCATCCGCGTGCAGGAAGTGTCCTTTTAAAAGGTCATACTTCGTTACAGTCATAAGAAATGTCAGCTAAAATTGGATTTGGAGAAGAGGCAATAAAGAAATAAATAATCAAATCACACATCAAACGTGATGTGCAACCTAAATACAAAGGTTGAGATTGTTATTAAAGATAAAAATAGACAATATTTATGAGAGTACTTTGAGAAAGTCAACTTAACAGGTGATATTCATTGTGATAGCAGCAGAGGTGGACAAAGTACACAACTCTTTTACTTGAGTAAAAGTAAAAGTACTACAGGTCAAATATTACTCCGTTACAAGTGAAAGTTCTAAAAACAGATTTTTACTTAAGTAAAAGTACAGAAGTATTTGTTTTTAAAAGTACTTAAGTATCAAAAGTAAATTTCCTTTTTTATGTCAATGCATTATTTTATTATTGTTGCATTGTTGTATAAATGCACTCTATGCCATCATGGTGGTTTAAGCCAGTCAGTGATGCTCCATCCGACATGCTAGCATACGACTGCCTTAAACTCATTTCTTTACATTTGTATAGAGTGTTGTAACTTTTATAGAAGTATTGGAAGTTTCAATTTCTTGTATAAAGGTTATAAAGCTCTTTACAAAGCTGCTGTCACTTTAAGGCTGAACGCATGGACCCTATACTCTGATACGCATACGATATTCTCCCAACTGTTTACTCTTCTCTTTCTCTCAGACATTTACATTTTTGAACATTTTATGAGACAGGCATCAAAGTGTATGCCAACTAAACTAATCTTTAATCTTTTGAGAAAACTGAAACATACTTTTTAAGTATAGCCATGGGTGCATACACGGTGCCAAGGAACCGTCTTCTTACATTTTGCTATAAACTGATCAGGGTTCAAAAAATGTTGGGAAACTTCACATGACCCTATACAAGAGTGATTACTGATAGGCTGTCTGCAAAAAAACAACAACAAAAAAACTTTTAAAGAAGAAAAAAATCATCCACTGACTTTTAAAGCTGCTACAGAAATTACTTTCAACTTTGAGGACCTCGCTAGAAATGTAATGGAGTAAAAAGTACGATATTTGTCTTTCAAATGTAGTGAAATTAAAGTAAAAGTATCCCTAAAAAATAATACTCCAGTAAAGTACAGATACTCAAAAAGTGTACTTAAGTACAGTACTCAAGTAAATGTACTTAGTTACTGTCCACCTCTGGATAGCAGTGAATTAATTCCTATGTTAAACGGTAATTGTCTAAAGCAAGCAACTCAAAAAATAGCTAAGATGCTAAGCTACCAACTACTATACAGAAAAATGAACTGAGCTAATTATTATTATTATTATTTTAGTAGTAGTAGTAGTAGTAGTAGTAGTAGTAGTAGTAATAATAGTAATAGTAGTAGTAGCAGTAGCAGTATTAAATGTTTTATTAAGGGAAAGCTACTAAAAATAGCTAATATGCTAAGCTACCAACTACTATACAGAAAAATGAACTGAGCTAATTATTATTATTATTATTTTAGTAGTAGTAGTGGTAGTAGTAGTAGTAGTAATAGTAATAATAGTAGTAGCAGTAGCAGTATTAAATAATGTTTTATTAAGGGAAAGCTACTAAAAATAGCTAAGATGCTAAGCTACCAACTACTATACAGAAAAATGAACTGAGCTAATTATTATTATTATTATTTTAGTAGTAGTAGTAGTAGTAGTAGTAGTAGTAGTAGTAGTAGCAGTAGTAATAATAATAGTAGTAGTAGCAGTAGCAGTATTAAATAATGTTTTATTAAGGGAAAGCTACTAAAAATAGCTAATATGCTAAGCTACCAACTACTGAACAATAAATAAACTAAGCTAAGCTGTAGGCTAGCCTTTAGAGAAGCTAGGCTAAAGTAGCTTGCTGCATGAACATAGTCAGCTGTAATTTGAAACAAAAATGTATAATAACATACACATGATACAGGAATCTATATTGCCAGCTAAAAAATAATCAGTTAACTTCTAAGTGTTTAATTGATTTTAAAATATTCTAGAAAAACCTACCTCAAAACCTATAAAATGTGTTGATATACACAGTAAAATTACAATATGTAACTAAAATTACACATTGTTATATCAAATGTATTGGTAAAAGGAAAAAAGCTTCTAAATCATACAAAATTATGTTTTTGAAAATGTAAAAATGCATAAATGCATAAAAATATGCAGTCTGTACAGTATAAAAATCTTTATGTTTTTGTTAAGTCCCCATAAAACATGTTAACCCAACATAAAACGTGTGTGTGTGTGTGTGTGTGTGTGTGTGTGTGTGTGTGTGTGTGTGTGTGTGTGTGTGTGTGTGTGTGTGTGTGTGTGTGTGTGTGTGTGTGTGTGTGATGTCTCAAACTGAGTAATTAATTCACAAATTAGACTGCAAATTGCTAGCTGCTTGCAGATTGCTAGCTCTGATGCTAAGTAGCTAACCGAAAATACCAGAGACATATCTTGCTTAAATGCTGTCAGAGAAAATGTACTGCTGTAGTAAGTGTAAAGCCACTCAGAAACGTAATCATACTTAGCCTTCAACCCTTTTAATCTTGAAAAAAGATGATAAAAAACACCAGCCCTGATTGGCTACATTTGAATTACTTAACGGTTAGCTATGCTACAATTTCACTACGTTTAGTGATGCCTCTAACGTATATTTACTTGATGATTAATTTCCTATTTCTTAGAAACTGTGACCAAATGGAGTCTGAAAATAAGGAAATACAAGAATATATGGCCCACTGCACAAAACTCAGTAATTAAATTCCAAATCTCTGATTAACACCTCAATTAAATGAGAGCATCTTCGTGAAGCTGGAAAAGGGAGCAGACACAATGGAGAGCAGCAAAAAGCCACATTATTTTACCTCGTTTTCCTTACGCATTTCGCTGTGGCACAGCTGTGTCTAATTTGCCTCGATATTCACGACAGCCATGTTGTCCGTGAGCGGCCATGCCGTGGTTTTGGCATAGCAATACACACGTGGCGACGCATAAGCCTCACAATGAAGTGACAGAGAGCTGTGCTCTCAATGCCCGAAAGCATTTGGTGAGCTGCTCTGGGATGGCAGCGCCTCATCAATAATACACACCGAAGGAGTTACGGGGAAGGCAAGGGCTAAACGGTCATAAAACGGCAATTAGATACATAGCCTGCAGTCCCGGGTAAGGTAACTATGCATGAAGGGGTAACCGAGGGCCAGGGGCAGGCCCCGAGCTTCCCTCAGCCAGCCAGCGGACCATGGGAAAGGCTTTTCTACCTGTAAACAACAGACAACAGGTGTCACTCCCTCAGGAGGAGAGTGTTATCTGCGGGACACCGCGTATGCTAGACAAACACCAGAACGGACTGGCAGTGCTGATGAGAAAACATCTTTTATATCAGACACCTGCGAGACAGTAATTGCCGCTGTGGAGTTCTTGGGAGAGCGTGATGCCTTTTGCGACCTCGAATAAACCTTGAAGATCATAAAAGGCAGATGTTCAAGCTCTACTATGTGTTTCACATATTTTTTGCAGTCACAGGTCCAGTTTTGAAGGATAACCACCGTTTGGCTTCATATACAAGTTGCTTGGGAATGAGCCGCAGACATGCACAATCAAAGCCCACAACAAAGAGTCCCATCAAAAGTAAATACATTCATATGAATATTTCACCGGTTTCTCTGTGACTATTAGACCATTACACATTCACCAAATGCATCTTCAAGGTCAGAGTTTCTTCTCCAAGGCAAGGCTGGCCTTCCTTCCCACACATGGATATTTGAATCCCCTCTGTCAGCAATGTATCGCTCCGTTTGCTTTGTTCAGACTCGTTTCTACGGCATCCTCCACGCTTGTCTGCTTTCTACAGCTGTCAGTTATTCATGGCTTTTTGCACTGTCCCAGATACTATAAGCCTGCTTTAAATGCTAATTCACCCAGCCTTAAACCTTTGCAATAAAAAATAAATTAAAAGATAAATAAATAAATAGCCTACATACAGTTAAATGGGGATACATGCATAGTGAAACACTCTTTAGGGATTTAGAGTTTTGAAATAATAGATTTTCTCTGCATATCACAAATATAACAAAAAATGCTTTCTCATTCTATACACTGCAGCATCATCCCTTTTCTTACAGTATTTGAAACTATTTGGTCTCTGTAAATCCCTCCTTTAAGAGAGCCTACTCTTCTCCGATTGGCCGGTCTGTCGTGATTGGTCAACCGCTTAATGCATACATCAGAAAAATGAAACCCCCATTACTACTTATTATTACACATTATATTGCCAAAAGTTTTGGGATGCCTGCTTTTAAATGCACATGAACCTTAATGATCTCCCAATATTAATCTGTAGGGATTAATATGGAGTTAGCCCACCCTTTGCAGCTATAACAGCTTCAACTCTTCTGGTAGGCTTTCCACAAGGTTTAGGAGTGTGTTTATGGGAATTTTTCCACCATTCTTCTAGAAGCGCATTTGTGAGGTCAGGCACTGATCTAATTCATCCCAAAGGTGTTCTATCGGGTTGAGGTCAGGACTCTGTGTCACTCATCTCATCATCCATGTCTTTATGGACCTTGCTTTGGTCAGGAACAGGAAGGGGCCATCCCCAAACTGTTCCCACAAAGTGCATGAAATTGTCCAAAATGTCTTGGTATGCTGAAGCATTAAGAGTTCCTTTCACTGGAACTAAGGGGCAAAGCCCAACCCCTGAAATACAACCCCACACCATAATCCCCCTTCCACCAAACTTTACACTTGGCAAAATGCAATCAGGCAAGTACCGTTCTCCTGGCAACTGCCAAATCCAGACTCGTCCAAAGGATTGCCAGACAGAGAACCATTATTCGTCACTCCAGAGAACACGTCTCCACTGCTCTAGAGTCCAGTGGCGGCGTGCTTTACTCCACTGCATCCGACGCTTTGCATTGCATTTGGTGATGTAAGGCTTGGATGCAGCTGCTCGGCCATGGAAACCCATTCCATGAAGCTCTCAAAGCACTGTTCTTTAGCTGATCTGAAGGCCACACAATGTTTGGAAGTCTGTAGCTATTGACTCTCCAGAAAGTTGGCGACTTCTGTGCACTGTGCACCTCAGCATGCGCTCTTTGATTTTAGGTGGCCTACCACCATGGCTAAGTTGCTGTTGTTCCCAATTGCTTCCAACAGTTGACCGTGGAATATTTAGTAGTGAGGAAATTTCAAGAATGGTCTTATTGCACAGGTGGCAACTAGGGCTGGTCCGAATACCATTTTTTGAGCTTCGAAGCTTCGGTAGTAATCAACACAGAATATTCGAAGCTTCGAGTGGGGAGGGGGGCTGAACATATTCTTCTCTCTAATAAAGGCAGGACTCTCGTGAAGCAGTGCGCCTCAGGCAGGCATGGCTTATATGCTACAAGAACGGACACTGCACTAGTGATACAAAACAAAACTGGTATGTTACGTCCCAGTAACAAGCTCCTATATTCCGCAGTAGATTCATTTAGATTGATAACAACAGGTAATAGGCTTGCTGCGACAGTCTGTGTTAGTGTTCAGGCATAACACCGGTAATATCACTTGCCCACCGTGGCTCCACCCCAACGTCGTTTTGATATTTTATAGTAGCAAAAATCATTTCGTTCAGTTAGAGAACAGATGAACTACAATTAAAAACTGAACGTGCTGCGTGAGCAGAACGAGAGTCTCAGCACAGACCAGCAGCAGGATTCAGATCTCATTCATCACGAGAGCGAGGAGCTGAGCTGAATGACAAGATGATTGTGGAAGATTTGATTTCAACACGAATGGGAGTTTTATGGGAGTTTGTCATTGTACTGTTTTGTTGTTGTGTTTTATATTAAGAATAATAGGCTAATGAACCCATAATTCAAGCAACCTGCCTCCGAATTGGCACTTCTAAACCGAAACTAAAATGCGCACAATCATTCGTTCATGGGCACACTCTCATTCATTCACGGGTACACTCTCATTCATTCAGAGCCTCACTGTCATTCGTTCACGGCCGTACAGTGCACAAGCACTGTAATGTGATGGTTAGGGAAATTTTTCTCACCGCCCCTAATGGGTAAAAAGACTAATATATTTTGATTCTATTATTCCATTTTCCACAATGTCAAACCAACGCAGCTTAACCCGAAATGCGCTTCCATATAAGCTCACGCAGTTGTGCGCTCTAGACAGAGAATAATCCGTTGCAGGGAACACTTAGGCTAAGAAGAAGCAAATATATTTATTAAATATAGTGAGGTCGGGTTGCTATTCAACTGTCCATCCTATTAAAAATAGCTAGGCTATATAAGATAATTGTAAAACAATATATATATATATATTGTATTTCGCCAGATTTTATAGTGTAAACATATTTAAGTGCGAATGAGAAGCGTTTCGAGGGGGATACCGGATTTGCGAGAAGAAAAAATAAAATTAATATTTGAATCCCAAAATTGAAAATCAAATATCAACCCACCAAACAAATATTCAAATATTCTGGTCCAGCCCTAGTGGCAACCTATCACGGTACCACGCTTGAATTCACAGAGCTCCTGAGAGTGACCCATTCTTTCACAAATGTTTGTAGAAGCATCTGCATGCCTAGGTGCTTGATTTTATACACCTGTGGCCATGGAAGTGATTGGAACACTTTAAATAATTGATTGAAATAAATGATTTGGAGGGGTGTGCCAATACTTTTGGCAATATAGTGTATATCTGAATCTCTACTCAGATACACTTTCATCAGCATTTGTATACATAGTGATTTGAACAGTAATGATGGCATATAGGGTTTACCTTATCAATTTGAGCCAGAGTTCTCATCCTTTGGAAGTGAATGTAAAGTGAATTTGCTTTTGCAGCACAAAAAAAAAAAAAAAGTGTCGTCTCGACAACACAAAACAAACTCTTCCAGGCCTCAGCTACTGTTCACGGTTAGCTAATGAACTCCATTTTGTCATGCACTTTGATCTTTGAAACTTGCAGACCTTTTACATTCACAAACAGCTACTATATTACACACTACATGAAAGGTCATATCCAAAAATTCATAATAGGGCACTTTAAAAGGTACTATACTCTTATGACATTCTCGTTTCGAAAACATACAGGAACCAAAGGGATGTTGTAGTTACACAAATGGCCATGGTATTGTGCTAATCATCAGTCAAACTCAAAAAGGCAAGATGAGTTTAGCAGTTGTATCGGTGCTGAATAATTGGTCAATAATATTAGCCATTACATACAATAACACTACAATGGAAACAGGTTTTTATATAGAACCACATCATGTGGGCTATTCTCATGAGACGGCTAGCCTACCACCTTAGGTCATTACCGCTGCAGTCACATCCATCGCATACATCGCAAATCCCTTCCCACAATGCCGCAGAGGCCTGAAGGTGCCTGTGACACCACTGTCCTTACCATGGCCTTCAAGGACTGAGCAATAGGACAGTATAGGCAGTGGGACACGAAAGAAAAATTATCTTCTTCACTCAGTAGGGAGCAATTAATCAGTCCAAATAAGTATTAGCACCCCCAGAGATGGCCTATGATACTACAACTAGCTGTCACAGTAGCAAATACAAGAAGGAAAACTGAAAAGTGTATGTAAAATTATATACTCGTCTAGCGGTGGGCCCCGGGTCTGCGCGCTAATTGTCTCTTTAATAATCTCTGACCAGCCCTTGTCTCAGATTCGCACTTCACAGTGAAAGATTTATGACTTTTCAGGAATAATCCATTCAGGGCGTTTCTAGCACAAGGAGTGTGAGATTGTGAATGCTCCTTTGGGTCCTGGGCAAGGGGCATCAATTAGTGTTGTCAGTGCTCAGAGCTGTGAAACAGTGGGTTATGGTTTGCTGTGGTGTTTTTGACATCTGAAATTTATAATTAGGGGATAATTGGTGCTACAGGAACCAAAAAAAAAAAGGAAAACAGTTGCTCATATGAGACATAACCCGAAAGAATATGAGCACTGCGGTGAGATTTAATGTGTGGACATATCACACACACAGACCCACAAGGATGTTCTCATAATGAACAGTTAGCATGAATAAGCCAGCGCTTAGCCACAGGCTAACAGGTTTTTTTATTTGTGTGTGTGGCCTGGTAAACCCTACGTTATGGGGACAAAATATCCCCAAAAAAGATGGCAATATCCGAAACCCTCGTCCTTGTGGGGACATTTTTTGGGGACATCTTATAAATCAGACTAAGTGATGTTTTTTGAAAATGTAAAAATGCAGAATGTCTCCTGTGATGGGTAGGTTTAGGGGTATGGGCAGTGTAGGGGGATAAAAAATACGGTTTATACAGTATAAAAACCATTACGCCTATGGAATGTCCCCATAAAACATGAAAACCCAACATGTGTGTGTGTGTGTGTGTGTGCGTGCAGCAACACTGTGTTTCTCTTGCCCTTCTCTGTTGGTCCATTGGGAACAGTTGGCAGCTCAGAATATTCTATATGAAAACACTGATCTGGAAAAAAACGAGGATTACAGTAAATATATATCACCAGCAGCAACAACTGTTTATGCCGATAGAATGGATAAACACAAAAATATACTGTTTAAAGAGATAGCACCCAAAATTGAATTTTTTTTTATTTATTACACATGACAGCATAAAATCTAAATTGAAGCTTTGTGGTTTTTAGTCAATGACTTGAGAACAGATATGTTAAATGTTTTATATTGCTGTCCTCATTCAGCAAGTGCTATGCTAATTCTGTCAAAGCATTGTGTTACCAATTAGCAAGGTAGCATTTATTGTATTAGCTAGTTAAAGCTAGCCAAGTTTCCACTACAAAACTATTCAAGTTGATCATTTTAATTTAAATGTATGAATTAGCTTACTCAAATATTTAAGGTTAAGAGCAATTCAAATGTATATTAATATATTAGGAGTATATTATCTTTTCGGACACACTTTGGGAGTTGACGCTTGAAACAGACAGCGATGAGGTTTAGACGCTCCAGGCTTATACAGTGTGGAAATGAATGGGTAATTATTAGGGACGTAACGATTCAGTCGGAGCCGGTTGAAAATCGATACAAATGTGTGACGATTCAAGTCGGTTGAGATGCTAAATGAATCACGATTCACGTTTTAAACAGCCTCACTTTATAGACACGATAGCAACGAGCAAGTTGTAGCTAGCGTGACGGACTGTGCGTGCACTGGCGCGAAGAAGGCCCTGTCCCAAATGTGCACTCTTGGTCTTGTGGACTTACAATGGCCGATGCGTGCGCGTGTCCGTTAAGTCATTTTATGAATTAAATGTATGAATTAGCTTACTCAAATATTTAAGGTTAATAGCAATTAAAATGTACAGAAAAGTACAAAATCAAAATCTTCAAGTTCTGCTTACTTAAACTTTAAATATATATTTTTTCATGTAACCAATTGCCTCAATTTTTTGAGTTTTGCCAACTTATTCGGGTTTACAGTGTATGTACCTATGTATGTATGTATGTATGTATGTATCTATGTATTTATTTATTTGTCATTACATTGTGGTCATTACATAATTCCCATAGTTCTATTTTTGACTCATCTAATATTCTAAAATGTAAAAGAAAAAAAAAAAAGAAAAAAAAAGTACAGATATTATATACTGTAGCTACAGCCATGCATATTTCAGTGTATTCCTACGAAACAAAGAAGACAAAAACCCCACTAAAATAGCAGCTTTCTGTTCTGGGAAAATGGACCAAATGTATTGCTGACTCATCCTGGATGCAGGGGCGTAATGCACATTTTTGTCTAATCAAATACTCAAATGTCTCCTCCACCATTACCACCTACAAACAACTAGCAATAACACATAAAAAGTCATGATATTCCGGGCTATGACATACAGACTACTGATTTCTTTTCTTTTTTTAATACAGTAGCATTTTTTTCCCCAGCCTGGTTTTATTGAAAAAAACAAACAAACAAAAAACATTTTGGTAAACTCAAAAAACATTCCTATACTGTAAACCTAATTCACTGCAGTTTCCAGTTGAAATGAGCACTAGAGGAGACAAACACCAAATTCAATTTTGACACTGTGATGTTCATTTGTTGTGTAGAAAACTCTTTTAGCATCATGTATAAATTTAACTTCAGAACTACCTCGATATGTGCAAAAAAAGCAATGTAACATTTCACAAACATGTCATGTTTATCACGTACACCCCCACTAAAGAGTTCAAAAAGCCAGATATGGGCCAGATATGTTTTTTTCATGAAAAAGAGAGTCTCAAATTAAAACACTTAAAAATAAGGGTTACATTTTATTTTAAGGTGTCATTGTTACAGTGTAATTATATATTTAAGTACTGAGTAATATTAATTAACATGTACTTTAGGGTTAGGGTAGGATTATGATTTGGTCGAGGGTTAGTTGCCTGCAATTATGCATAATTTACTGTTATTACTATGGTAAGTACAGGTAACGTGTGTAACAAGGACACTGTAAAATAAAGTGTTACCGGATTAGGGTTCAGTTTTGATTAGTTGCATGTAATTATGCATAATTTATAGTTATTACTACAGTAACTACATGTAACATATGTAACAGGGACAATGTAAAATAAAGTAAAATACCCAAATAAGTTCTAATTTAACCTTAAATTCTCAATGTAACGAAGCAGTGACAGACCTTTTCATCCGTATTGTGATGTATATATCCAAGTGAAATGGATTATCTGAGAACATTTTTTTTGTTTTGATTGAAAAGAGGCAGATCTTAAAGGTGGGGTAAGTGCTTTCAGTTAACCGATGTTGATTTCAAATCACCAAAACAAACACGCCCCCTATTTCGATAGCTCCACCCCACACATACGTAACCCAGGTAACGACTATGACGGAATCTGCTGTGCCAGCCGGCCGAGGGTATAATGTCATCAATAAGTGAAATCAATGCGTGTTACTATGGTAATCCAGGTCGAATGTTCACTGAAAAAGTCATCCCTTACATCCCGAAAACACAAACACAGTTCTCATGAACAACTCGATAGCACGAACGACAGTCCAACGAATGATCATATTACAATTATGACCAGATTAGATGGTTATATCAATCACGAAAAGAGGAACCAAAGGAAACAAACATATATTAGGAGTATATTATCTTTTCGGACACACTTTGGGAGTTGACGCTTGAAACAGACAGCGATGAGGTTTAGACGCTCCAGGCTTATACGGTGTGGAAATGAATGGGTAATTATTAGGGACGTAACTATTCAGTCGGAGCCGGATGATAATCGATACAAATGTGTGACGATTCAAGTCGGTTGAGATGCTAAATGAATCACGATTCACGTTTTAAACAGCCTCACTTTATAGACACGATAGCAACGAGCAAGTTGTAGCTAGCGTGACAGACTGTGCGTGCACTGGCGCGAAGAAGGCGCTGTCCCAAATGTGCATTCTTGGTCTTGTGGACTTACAATGGCCGATGCGTGCGCTTGTCTATTTAAGTCATTTTAGGTCTCAGAAGGGTGCTCATGAGCACCCCCTTTGAGATCGATATGCGCCCTCAATGTGCACCTCTGCTGAGCCCGCACTAGTGCGCAGGGGCGTAAATTTCATCTAAAAGTTGGTTGGGACAATAAACATGAAATTTCTCAAGAGCAATTTTTGAAGGGGACACAAATAATACAGCCAAAATCGTACTTGTAAGGATATGTGTACCACAAAAAAAAAAAACATTTCGTACTTATTTGGCGTTTTGGTGTACTGAAACATTATCTAATGTCCGTTTTTCTTTTCTCTGTCATTTTATCTGACCAACAACACAAATCGATAGTAGTTTAAATACGATTCAGGTTCACCACGCAGTCATATTATAATTATTAAATTATCTTGCGTCCTCCACATAGTATTTTATACTATGATATTCAGATATTTAGATATTCAACTGCAGCAAGCCCTCTGATCTGCCACTTATTATCATATTGAGCAAAACCCTACACAGATCTGACTGAACTTTCAGTTTAGAATTAGCAAATTTTTTGAATTTGGGGGCGGGTTGCTTGAATTTTGGGTTCATTAGCCTATATTCGTAATGAAAAACACAACAACAAAACAGTACAATGACACACTCCCTTAAATAGGCGCTTTTACGCTTTGAAACCAAATCTTCGATAATCTTGTCTGTCAGCGGTTTGCTCGTTCGGCTGGTGCTGTATTGAGCAGACACGTTCAGTTTTTAATTGTTTTGTCAGTTCTCTAACTGAACTAAATGATGTTATTACTGTACAGCGGAGCGGTGCGGCGGTGGGCAAGTGATGTTAACAGTGTTTTGCCTAATCTGTATTAAAGAGAAAAGAATCACTTCATCTGACGTTTAAAGTGAATAAAATAGCCTTGACAGCTACTTACTGGTGTTTCACAACTGCTGTCTGAAGACCTTGTTCAGATTGTACAGCCCTCAGATTGGGGGGGTCCTGTCCCCCCCCCCCCCCCCCCCCCCCCCGTGATTTACGCCACCGCTAGTGCGGGTTACGCAGCAGACTTCTTCCCGGCAGTCAAAGCACCTCCGTCTGCATGTAAAAGATAATAGGCCAAACCGCACTGACCGAGCTGATTTAAAGCCCCACTCGCGGCGTCGAGGGCGATTGCCATGGAGATCACAAGGTGCATCAGTGTTTTCACAGCGAAAGATACAAGGCTGTTTTCTGCCGTAGTAAATTAATTCCAGGCCCTTCCTCATCAAGAGAAAGACCAGCACGAGGATGTATTCCACAGACTGAAGGAGAAATCTGTGCTGTTGCAGAACCAGGTGTTTTATTTATGTTATTATCTCTTTGTCTAAATGTGTACATGGATTTTTTTTTTCAATAATTTGTTGATTATTATTGCATATTTATCTAAATGTGTTCTATTTTTCTAACTCTTGCAAGTGTAATGACACAAATTCTAATTTAAACCTTGACTTTATAACAATGTGAAACCCCTGTCACTGTTTTAATTTGACCTAGTCTTTTTATTTCTGCTCTTCCTGAATAACCTCCTGCCAAGAAAACACCATTGGAAGATCTCTTTGAAGAGACTTTTTGAGGATTTGTTTAAAAAAATTCAATTGGGTTATTATTTGACATAAAATATAGATTTCAATTTTACAAAGAAATATGCAGAATTTTGTCTGAGAAATAAAAGGACACTTACTTTATAATTGGTCTTAAATCTCATTTAGTAAAAAACGCATCGCATTGTGAGTTGAGTGAATCGTTACATCCCTAGTAATTATCATCGCTGAAGTGAACGACAATAAGATCGCAAATGGACATGAGCATATTCAAGCAAAAGCCAATGTTACTCGCCTATCGAGAAGAAATAAAGCAACCTCGGCCTTCGTTCCTTGAGTTCTCTCCAGCATTGGAAAGCTGATCCGATATTTACACGGGTCCTACTTCTTGCCTGATCGTCTTCTTTTGTTCCACAGACATCTTCCACATTTGTGTTTAATCTGTCATCTCTCTCTCTTTTTGTCGTTGCTCGGCTAATGTCCATCCTGTGTCGAATCTTTTGAATAATTACGTGCACTGAGCACTCTCTTCTCCCTGTCATTAGTAGACACGCCCCTTACTGCTGATTGGCTATACGTTTGTTTTGGTACTCGGCCTGAGACACTTTCTAAAGCAGTTTTGAAATACCACTTACCCCACGTTTAATGCGAGCTTGCAGTCGGTTGTAATAAAAGGATGGGCTTTATGCAAACGCTATCATCTGAGAAGTACAACATACAGTACGTCACTAGATTTTTTGTTTATTGATATACCGCAAGATCGATGTGATTTTGATTAAGAATCATGAGGTCAAAAAACATATACGTGGATAGATCAGTAATATACCTTTAGAAAATTGATATAGGGTGAATCTCGATTTGATGTTAACTTTAATTTACTGTTAGTGAATCACAGCAATGCATCCTAAAATTTGCCAAAAATGTAAGTGCGGTTGGATCACAGGGTCTTGTTTTCAGGCCAAATTTGACCCGTTCATTATCTCTATTCTTCTCTTCCCATTTGTGTGTCTGCACATTTGTTTTGGTAGTGAAATGGGCTTTTGAGCTACATAAGCTTAAGTGAAGCACAGTCACATACAGCCTGGCTCCCACTCGCTCATATCTCTCAAAACAATGAGCTGTCTGGCCTGGCAATGCCCCAGACAATGGACATTTGGGTCAGGGGAAATACACTCTTCCAATGTGTCCAATGTGAGGCCAGTGGAGCCATCCACTGCCACAGCTGGAAGCGGGTAGAATAGCAGGTCTCCATTGCTTCCTTCTCCTCCAGTGCCACACTATCTCTGCTAGCAGACCCGAAAGGTATTGTAGGTGTCTCTCAGGAGCACACTAGACGTTATTGGCTCCTTCTGAAGGTATCAGATAAAAAGATTGATGGAGCGTTCGAGAATCTGTGAGATACTAAACTGCAGGGTGAGGTTTGAGGCTGAATGCCCACAATCAACATTCACAGGGAACCAATCAAAGATTGGTATCCATGCGAACAAAGTAAACAAACATGCTTCTTTCTCGCACAAAGCCATATTTTTTTTTTTTTTTTTTTAAATCCCTGTTTCCATGGCATGGGCCACCACAATCAGAGTGGCAGGAGATGAGATGCATTTAATTAGGACTTAATGAGATGACAGAGAAGGGATACGAGTCAGTTGCGGGGAACAACACGGTGACTTCACACTCCTCAGGTGACTGACAGGCTTGCGGCAAACATGGGCAGAGAGGGCAGTCATGCCTAACCACGACGCTCTCGAATCGCAGGCATTAATAAACAAGGATGCAAATCACAGCCACCTCGCAGGAGTGGCTCCACCTGATAAATACAGTGTTGCTGGGAGAGGTTACACGTGTGCCCTGTCAATCAATATTGTGAGTAACGATAGGCTAATGTTAGCATAGCGCAGGCAAAAATGTGCAGATGTAAATGCAAACCCAGTGTCACCTAACGCATTTTAATTCAGTATATAATTGTGGTATGATTTGTGAAGTGCAAAGCAGGTCACGTATCCCGGCGAACGCAAGTATAATTAGCTATTAATTGGTACTTCCTGTTTATACAGACAGGAGAACTGAAACATTAAAGGAACATTTCACGTTAAGTTTAATCAACAACATTTGTGGCATGAATGTTGATTGAAATTTATTTCTGGGGGGAAAAGCAAAAAGCTCTGGGTTACAGTGAGGCCATTACAATGGAAGTGAATGGGGCTAATCGGTCACATTTTAAATTAGGAGAAACTGGTTGAGGACTTCAATTGCAGAAAATTGACAATTTATTGATAGAAAATAAACATGATAACAAAACAAAACCCACGTGGGGGGGTATAACTAAGAAATAACAAAAATCAACTTACAAGGAACACGGGAACAACAGGAGACGAAAGACAACATAAAGACAACGTACCAGCACAGGACATAAAACGGAAGGAGATTAAATAGGAGACAAACAAGGCAGTAACGAGGACAACAGGGGCAAATGAATCACTAATTAGATGACAAAGAGCGTGGGTTCAAGACTGCAGACAGGAACACATGGCCCAAAATAACAAAACACCACATGTGCAACACGAGACAGGACAGACATGTGGCATAATCAATATATGGGTTGGCACGTTTTTTAATGTTTAAAAAGAAGTCTCTTATGCTTGCCAAGTCTGCATTTATTTGATAAAAAAAAAAAAAAAAAAACAGTAATATTGTGAAATATTATCACAATTTACAATAACTGTTTTTTATTTGAATATATTTTAAAATTAAATTTACTCTTGTGATGCAAAGCTGAATTGTCAGCAGCATTACTCAAGTCTTCAGTCACATGATCCTTCAGAAATAATTCAAAGATTTGCTGCTCAATAAACATTTCTGATTATTATCAATTTTGAAAACAGTTGTGTAAAAATATTTGAAATATCTGTATTTGAAATAATATTTTAACATTTAACATTTTTACTGTCATTTTTGATCAATTTACTGCATTCTAGCTGAATACAATTTCTTTCATTTCTTTCCAAAAAACTATTACTGACATCAAATTTTTGAACAGTAGTGTATAATGTTACAAAAGCTTTCTATTTCAGATAAATTCTGTTCTTTTGAACTTTCTATTCATCAAAGAATAAAAAAAAAAAATGACACAACTGTTTTCAACATTGATAATAATATAATAATTGTTGAGTAGCAAATCAGCATGTGACTGAAGACTTGAATAATGATGCTAAAAAATTCAGCGTTGCCATCACAGGAATAAATTACATTTTAAAATATATTTAAACAGAAAACATTTATTTTTAAATTGTAATAATATTTCACAATTTTTTTTTTTTTTTTTTTTTTTTTTATTAAATAAATGCAGCTTTGGTGAGCAGAAGAGACTTATTTTAAAAACATTAAAAATCTTACCGATCCCAAACTTTTGAACAGCATTGTATCATATATTAAAAAATTGGGAACCACTGTTTTAAAGGAATGGTTTACCAGTTTGTACATATAATTAAAGTAAATGGGGTCCAAAACAACGCTGCTGACTTCCACTGTATGGGCAAAAACTAAAAAAAAATCTTGATTTGTATTGTACAAACAAAAAGAAAGTCATACAGGTTTGAAATAACATAAGGGTGAGTTAATAATGACAATTTTCATGTGTGGGTGAACTATCCCTTTAAAAGCAGCAGATACACTGGATGTTAACTGTCTTCGAAAAAATTTGCTCTCTTAACCCTCTCGAGTTCGCTTTTTTTCTTATCAGTGCTATAAGAGACGTAAGCACGTGCAGCACCGAAGTCAGAAAAATAATGAGTTGACTGACGCAGAGACCATTTCTCATGGTAAAGGTGAGAGAGGTTAGCTTTAAGTAGATTTATAAAGAATAGAAGTGAACAACGGAGGAAAAGACAAAAATGGATGGGGAGACAGACAAAAGAGGGACATTTCAGTTGTCATACAGACCATTACCCAGGACCCTGTAGCATCTTTTTAAGGTTGCAGACTGACCGTGACATTAGTATGGAAGGAATATATACATTATGTCATCTGCCTGTCCAGGAGATGGGCGGCACCCACTTGCCCGTCCAATCAGAGCTCTGGTACATTCTCGCAACATTTCAGGTGACCTTCCAGCTGCTGTGCAGAGCAAATCAGTCATTGAAGGTCAAGGAAGCCCCAAAACATGCTTGCGAATTTCAGAAACAAGGACAGAAAAATCCTGTGAGCATGTTCGTCCTCCCTAAAATCATGGCTATTCCCCGAAAGGAGAGCTTTAAAGTCTAAGCGAATGTGAGCTGATTGATTATTTTAAAGCACTTTCAGGGACCTCTGTCTGTCTGCCTTTTGATCCTTTCTCTACATCCTATTTTCGAAGGTAGCAAAAGCAGAAAAATCAAACAGTCAGGCACTTACTGACAGCCGTAGACTGTGTGCACGAAGCTGGTGTAAGTGGTATAATCTTGATTGAAAGATCCAATCCACAGCAGGCACAACATGGCCCCACTTACAGGCTGTGTTCTATTCTAGTGCTGCACAATTGTTGGTAATTACTTAAACAAGCCGCATTATTCAGAGTAAGAATAGTCCATAAGAGTGTTATTTCATGCACAATAACGACAGATTACAACTCTTTGTTCCACCTTCTTCAGTCACCACCTATCACAAAGTAACAACACAAGCAGCAATACATTTTTATAGTTGTTAAGTGTTTTCTCATTTAGCTGATGCATTTTTATTTTCTCAAATCAATAAGTTAGTGAGTATTCTGGGATCTATCCATCTATCATGCAATATACAGTATGTATTGCACACTATGTAGTCTTCTATTCTCATGTTTAATTCAACAAGTGTGTACAGATTCCCATTACAGTTGAACTCTTTTGTACAGGTTGTTTGGACTACGTGTTATACGCATAGTCCTGCGTATCTATAGCACGTTTATTTGTTGTGCTATTTATATACGCAGAAATTACTTTTCGCGTGCATATGATACGCACTGTTAACCCCTTGGGTAGGTTAGTGGTATGGGTTTCGTGCGTATTACACGCCACAAAAGTGTATATCATATGCACGCGAAAACTGCGTGTACACGTAACCTCATTTTTGCATATAAATTTCACGCCAATCATAATCTGCGCTATTGATCGCATTTTCATGAGATTTGGGCTGGAACTGGGGTGTGGAGAACCTCACACAGCGAGTAGAATTCGCAAAGATGTTTGACCAACTTCATTTTCAGAACATGTAAGTACTGCACGTTATATTTTGTGAATGTACGCAAATCGCCTTTGTGAATGTGCTGGTTAGGACGCTACACTTTCAACATTAAAGTTACCATTGTCTGTGTATTCACAGAGATCAGAGCTATGTCATTCGTTTTATTTTTAAGAAGTAACCAAAGTGCACTTCTGAATTGTACGGACAGTGAGCATTTTCAGGTTAAAAATACCAAGCTCTGGTCTCTGTGAATACATTAAGAGACAATGGTAACTTTAGCCACATTAGCACATTTAGAAAGTCGATTTGCAAACACGCATTATAAAGAGCAGTACTTACATGTTCTGGATATGAAGTTGAATCACAAATAGTTGGTTTTGATCCATCTTTGAGAAGCAACTTTTGTGCAAATCCTGTGTTTACTGACCCTCGTTTGCATAACAGTCCAGTGTACAATGATTCACACAAACATATATGAATTTAGCTCATTTCTTGGGCACGTTCCCTTCACAAATTAAATGAATCCACCGCATCCTCATCAGTAGCTCAGATGCCAGGGGTTTATTATTACAGCCAAAAACAGAACAGTTATAATATTTAAACAGATGAGACATTTTATGACTAGCTGCGCTAGTCTACATTTGCCATGACGCTAGAACTGGTACACTGTTGTCGCTTGCAAAAACAAAATGGCGGCATCGTGAGTGGAAACGTGCAGATTGTATTATAATAAGATCCCCCTTCTTACGTCACTAGGGTAGCAAAATCTGAGCGGCTCGTTTTTTCACATGCTTGCAGAGAAAGTCTTACCAAAACAAAAGTGCTGGGTTGTCCTTGTTCATGTTTTCTGGGTTGGTAGATGCACCGGGGACCAGATTATAGCACTTAAATATGTCCCCTTTAATTTTCTGTATGTTTGAAAGTAGGATTATTCATTAAACAGTATCAGAAAGGTCAAATGTTTGGCCTGATGATCCATTCACACACGTGTTCCTCTGAGACTGGGTTTTATCTGACATATGTCATCCAGGCAGGTGGCTCGAACTAGTGCAAAATAACAACTCCAACTGGAGGTGTCACTATCACGTCCATG
Organism: Romanogobio albipinnatus; assembly: GCA_023566225.1. Classification (NCBI taxonomy): domain Eukaryota; kingdom Metazoa; phylum Chordata; class Actinopteri; order Cypriniformes; family Gobionidae; genus Romanogobio; species Romanogobio albipinnatus. The sequence goes on along the minus strand of CM042262.1, from coordinate 26,358,858 downwards.
ACCTCCCTTCATCCGCACACCCTTGATTGACTGCATGTAACATGAGCCCTCAGCGTGACGTATCAGGATGGCAAAGCCCACACCACATGTAATTCACAGCATTGGTTCACGACCAAGCATCATGTCGGGCTCAGTGATGAAACAGCGGCTGACATGAGTAAACGGGGTGTAGAGGAACTACACAAGATGGTCATGCCTGCAGCTTTCACAGCTGATGCAACATTCTTTTGCCAACTTCAAATACAATGGAGAGGTCCTCCTCACTCTAGGCACTCTCAAAAGGAAGTCCTCTCATCTTGTCCCAAATGTGCTTGAGTTTTATTTAGTTACTTTTATGCTGCGTTCACACCAAACGGGAATAGAGCATTTTGAATCCATTTGCGCGTCCACAGTGAATTGGATGCACGTATAAATTGAGCGTTTGAAGCGAAATAGACGCGCGTTCAAGACGCTCCAGGAGAAATATGTCATAAAACACCTCTGCCTCTTTTCATTTTCATTGAAAATATATATTAAACATTAATAGTCACACAAATGTGGTCCAGGCAACTCCTACATTATCTTCACTGCATGTATATTTAAATATCCTTAAAAAGTAAAGTTATGAAACTTCTCTTTGCCCTCAGTCAAAACAATTTGGCAGACAGCAAATTATAGATTCATGACACCAAAGATCGCCCGTTAGATCCACACAAGACGAACCAGGACAGGACATCAGAGCCAGCAGCAAACTTCAGAAGGACTAGCCGAGGAAAGGCTGCTCTCGCCTGGTTAATGAGCGCTGAGTGCCCGGTGATCGCCTGGATCTCACAACTCCACAAACACAAGATTCTTTTTTTTAAAACAGGTGCTCTCTTTATAAATAAACCACAGATTTGAGTTTTAATAACTACATTCTCACCTGAAAAAGTCTTAAAACTACATTTTGTGACACAATAGTAGTATTTTTAAATTATGCAGGGTTTCTCATCACGTCACTTTACCACATGACAGCAGCAAGCAGGCTCCTGATTGGTTAATTTTCAGATTTTTCAACTCGGGCATCAGACGCAAGTTCGCTTCAAACGCGTGAAAGCACAAAAAGCAACACTCGCGCATATCGTGCGTATCGCACAAGATGCTCAATTCGTGTACAATTCGCGCCATTCGCGCAAACTGGACACGCGAATGAGGCGGAATCGCGTCCATTGCGCCAAGCGAAATGCGTCTACCCCGCCGTAGGACCTCCAGACGCGCGTCAACGCACCTTTCCATTGGCTTAATGTTGAAATCACTCGCTCCTGACAGTCTATTCATTTGGTGTGAACGCAGCCTTACACACACTCGAAAAAATAGCTCATTAGACAAAAAAATTAAATAATTGAGGGCAGGATTTCCATCCAATAAATATGTGTAGCCCAAACTTCATGCAATGTAATAGAGTTATCCAATTCAATTTGATCAAATACAATTTAAATGAAATTAATACATTTATAAAATGACTTTGTATGCTTGTCAAAATTAAATTAAAACATGTAATTGAAATATCAATTATAAGCAGTTTCATTAATCTTTATAAACAATGTACATAATGAACAAATAAGAAACGAGTGGTGTCCCTCCTGACATTAGCATAGATCACTGAATGCCCACAGCCTAAACACAGGCGCCACTCTTCTGCATAATGGTAACCACAAAATTCAAAAACATTACAGAAACTCCTCAAAATGTCCAACATAACATTATAAACACTAACATTAAACAACATCTTTCCCTTTGCTAAAAAAAACCCCCATAAAATACTTAATTCCCTAAATTTACTCTCCTAATGCAGTCACTTGCAATGCATGATGGGAACTCCATATTCACTGCTCAGTTAGTTGTCAACATAAAGGATTCAAGTAGGTTTAACACAAATTAATTAAGTAGTTTGTTTAATATATTAAGTTGACTGAGCACAGTTAAATTAAGTTGTGACAAAATGTTAATTTTTTTTTAAATTTAGCTCATTTTAATTAATTAAACTGAACAAGAGGCAAATAAATTAATTTTTGGAGTGCATATGTAATTACATGTAAATTATCATTTATTATAAAATTACATATATAAAAGTACACATATATACACACACTATATATATACAGTCTCCGTCTTATACTTGCAATGACCCTCATCTTGACTCCACATTTACACCTTTATTTTTCAATAATCGCTTATTTACTCACAGCGAGATGAATTTATCATGGGAATTTGATAAATGATCTATCACAACAAAACGTCCACTTGAGCAGGCAGCCATTTACTGGCCTACGGTCCGCCCACTCTATTAAAAGCAGGATTTTCAAAGCTGTTGGGTTCACAACTGATTAAGGTAATTAAATAGGTGGGCTGGTTTACAGACATGCCATGGAAAGCGTTTAGGTAGAACAACATCTCTTACTGAGCAACGAATGTTCAGTGAAGATGCAAACCTCTCTCATTAACGGCTCTGTATATTCATTGGTGTTCTTGGTTAGATTGTGCTGTTCCGAACCCCCCTGAACGTGAGGAATTTTAATGGCTATACTACCTCAGATGGCATGAGGCAGTAACATGCTGCCAACTGGCCCCCTTGGCTTTTTGTAGCTGCTTTACGATTGCAACCGAGGCAACAGGCCAGAAGGAAAAAAAGCAGCAGGTCCGAGCACGCATTGGATGAGGAAGGGGCCATCTTGAACTGTTTCCGAGCTGAGACATCCTGAGCTGTAGGCACAGATGGTATCTTGAAACTGGCATGTGTGACGGTTTGAAGGCACAGCGCCAGAAACAACATTGGGGACATCCATTTGTAGCACACCTCCACCGCTGACGGGACCAGGGAACTGGAAGATTTGGCTACCTCTTCCTCATGCAGAGGTGAATCTGGCTTAAATCATAGAATGCGTTGCATAGTACCCACTCTCTGGAGAACTTATGAAATATGATGATCCCTTTGCAAGGGGCATGGGATCTACTAAAAATATAAGGTATTATTTCATGAATAAAGACCCGTATGTATAATATGAATGAATGAATGAATGAATGAATGAATGAATGAATGAATGAATGAATGAATGAATGAATGAATGAATGAATGAATGAATGAATGAATGAATGAATGAATGAATGAATAAATAGTAAACATTAAATTAGCTCGTCTGTTGTTCACCACTGTTCCTTCCTTGGACCACTTTTGATAGATACTGACCACTGCAGACCGGGAACACCTCACAAGAGTTGCAGTTTTAGAGATGCTCTGACTCAGTCGTCTATTCATCACAAGTTGGCCCTTGTCAAACTATGAACTATGAATGAAGGCCAGTATCACTTATACCAGTAGTGATACTGATGTCTCTATTAAAAATATTTTTTTTCTAAATTTTAGCCATTAATTATAGCCATTCAACATCACAGTAAAATTGAATGCTATCCATTTTAACATTTAATAGGCGTTAAAAAATATAACAACATTTAAAACAATCTTCACATAAACCCATTGTACTAATAAATGTTACATTTAACTGTGCCATATCAAGGTTCAACACTAGGCGGGACAGTTCAAATGTTTACATGCCCTGCTAAAATGCTTCTTTTTTTTTTTTTTTTTGAGTCATGTAACCTGTAAACAGTGCTTTAAGACTTTCAGGTAAGTCTAACAGGTAGGAAATATACAGAAATTGAATAAAGTTATCAAACACTTCACAGGCTTCACTGCATAATTTTATAAATTATATATAGATTAATCCTTATTAAAACTACAAACATCAGTCAAGAGCAGTGAGTGATTTTCTCTTTTGTTCTTTGATAAACATTAAAGGGTAACTCAACCCTTGGTCATAGCCTAACTACACCCACTGGCAATATTTGAAAAATGCTGGAAAAGCGGAGACAGAGGGGACAAACCGAGGGCGGGGCTGAGCGGGGGGCGTGCACCTGAGACCCGCAGTGACAGATTGATTGACAGCTGTCAGACTCGCAAAGATGGAAAGTGACTGGAGTGACGCCAGTAGCTTTGCAACAGAGCGGTCATTCGAAGTAGAGGACTTTTCTCCCCCACCTTCACCTGAAGTGGAGGAGGGTGAATTGTCTGTGGACACAGGGCCAGAGCTTTATCAATTCCAGCTGCTGGCTCCAACTGTGGTCTTAACTCCCAATGCCGACGATGCTAGCGAAGCAGCAACGCGAGATAGAATGGGACCACTGACCTAATCCATGAACAGTCAAATCCTTATACTGAATGCCTCTAAAAATAGATCATATACATGCAATGTAGTTTTATTCAAATTAAATAGGCAGCGCAGGACCAGTTAGTTCAAACCTAATAGCCTATTATAAACAGATTTCCTCAAATAAAAGTTAGAATATATACGGCAGCACGTTACGGTATTGTTGTTCGTTACCACGGCAAAAATATCACAAGAAAAGCCTGACGTGTACTGACAACTGCATTATTCAACTGTATTTTCTTCATTAGAATGTAGATAGCAAGTGTCAAGTTTCATTCATAATGTTTCTACTTCATGTAACATGAGAGTTCATACTGGAGTGAAGCCGTTCTCATGTGATCAATGCGGGAGAACATTTCTAAGGGCGTGGTGAGCTCGTGCCAGGGGCGTTGGAAGAGCAAACATACGTCACGATGGCAAACAACGTTAAATAGGAAAATTCATTCAGATTGGTTAGCTGACCCAGTGTGTTGTGATTCGCAAACCGCCTAGTGCACGTTTTTCGGAAACGTCACGCCCCTTACCTTTACCGATAGTGTGTGCTTTGGTAGTATTAGAAACAATGGCGTCAATAAAAGCATACCATTTTGAGCCCGAATCGGACCCAGAAAATGTTAGTGAAGATGATCGAGCAGAATCTGTTCTAGAACAGCTGTAAAACAACGTTTCAGAATGGTTTGTTTGTTGTTGTTGTTGCTGTATAGCCTACTACAGTCCTCAAAGGGATTTTTTTGAGTAAAGACTGCGGATCTATAGTGATCGCTACTGAATGGCACCGTTACTTTTGTATTTTTAGAACGATTATAGCCAAATATCTGTCGCAAGAACTATTAACCCAAAACGAACACTAAACATTGACTTTACTATAGTAGCCAAATCAAACACAGAACCATGTTTAGCTTGCCTGTAGATAAACAATACATAAAAGCTCTAATCAAAGAATAATTTACACTAATTCCAAGTTCGCTGTTGAGATTTAAAAAAAGTTACGTTAAGGTGTTTGTTGGATAACGTTAAGTATGAATGAGCATTTAACAAACTGGTTTGCAGAGCCAAACAGCGTTGTCATTTGTTTACTTCCTTGCTACAATGATACGAACTATTACAGGAAAACATATTGATGAAAAATAAATCATACTTACAGGTTGTGGCCCATAAACAGCTTCTGTTTTTAAATCCATCTTTTAGGACAAGCCGTTGTGCGAATCCTGCATTGATCTCGCGAAGATTGTGGAAGCTTTCCTCCATGAAATGTGCAGCAAAGAGAGTGAGATAACCTGTCTATGATCCCTAACTCCCCCGTCCCTAGGAAGCCTGAACAAAGTGGACGTGCAATCTGGATGAAAATAACAGCGTTTTCATCGGCATTGCGGCAACAACACTCCAGCCAACTAACCAGATTTGCTGTTCACAGCCCACAGCACAGCAGATATACGGCATGTTGCAATTCAGTCCTACAAATGGCGCCCGCGCCACTGTGTGACGTCACATGAAATCTAAGAATACCACAACTACTCTTCTCCACAGCAATAAAAAATGGCCTCGTCCCCCTTATTCTCGGAGGAGGGGTTTATGTAAATATTGGGGCTGGTGATGTCAGCAACCCTGGAGGAATGTGTAGTAGTTCCTAGCGGCCGTTTGCTATAGTCCTTAGAAATTGATTTCTTTAAAAGCAAATATCTCCCTTTGCTTTAAAATTTGAACGTTGTAACTTTGCAGATGTTGTTTATGCTCAAACAGCTACATTACACACTAGCTAAAGTTAGACAAGTGAGATCATGTTTTACCACCCCTTTAAAACACTTTATACGCAAATTTCAAGACATTTACTTGAATCAATGAACAGCACCAATAAAGCCCCAGTCTTGCAGATAATTAACCAAAAAAAGAGTTTAAAATTTAAGAGTATGTTTACGATGATACTCGACAAAATTCAATGCGGCGCTGCCATGCTTGTTTTCTGTTCTGTTTCATGGTTGTTCATTGTTTGATTATGCACCGCACCTGTTTCTCGTTTCTTTCATTGGATGGAGTTAGTATATATTGAGCCTGTCTTCAGTTAGGCCCCGTCCACAAAGAGACGTGTTTAGCTGTATACGTAAAATGTTGTATCGTATCAGCGTTTCGTCCACACGGATCCGGCGTTTTGGGAGCCTGAAACCGATATTTTTATAAACCGGTCCCAGAGTGTATAAATCTGAATCCGACACCCTTGCGTTTTCGCGTGGACAGCCGATCCGTATATTTTGTGAAAAGGTGACATCATCACACCACGTCTCACACGGTAAAGACTAGAAGGTATACAGCTATGGGCACTGGGCATGCACACATCAATATTGCATAATGTAATTACTGTCATTGTATTATTGTAAGAGTAGGTTTAGGGTTGGAGTGGGTGTAGGCGTTAATAAAACATAATCAGGGGTGCGTTTCCCAAAAGCATCGTTAACTATGGTCGCAAGTTCCGTCATTATCAACATAGTTCAACCAGTCGGTGTTTCACGAAACCATCGTTCCAACGTATGTTCACAAACAGCGTCGCAAACTTGCGTGGTTGGAAAGACAGCTCTCGACCTGTGGTTAGAAACATAGTTTCTTGTTTGAATGACATGTGGACTTAATAAATCCTTACCTTGAGCAAAATAAGCAAGCTGACATTCAGTACAACCTATATCTTTTATTTAGAATACATACAAATGTCAATTATGTCTTTTAGTTTGTCAAGAGATTTAAAACAGTTTTTGAAGAGTGCGCATGTGCGGACGTGCACTAGTATGTAAAATCGAGCTTGTGATTGAATATGAAAATACAGCAAAATAACTGAGAAAAATAAGAATTAATCCTCAGATGCCATGACTGTAATTTATAGCAAAAAGTCGAGCATTAATTCGATCTCAAACTAATTAAATAAAATAAGTTAATACTCCACCACCTGCGTGACATCAACATGGTTGAACGACAGATTTGCGACAATATGGTTTCGGGAAACAGTTGTGACTAGCTAGTTGATTTCTTCAACGATGCATGGTACTATGGTAGTTAAGCAGTAAGTTACATTGTTGTACGGGAAACGCACCCCTGGTAAGTAGCACATTTATTTATTGTTATTTTATTGTGAGATTTTGCCTCTCCGACCGTTGCTGTACCCCTTCAAGCCACAAGTCTTCTTCTCCATTTTTTGTGTATTTCTGTGGCAGAATTACAGCGCCACATACTGGTCTGGCATGTATACTACATCGTTTGTACACAGATATTTCTTGAGGCGAGGGAAAAAAAGATTGGATAGGAAAAGCTCTGGCTTCGTGTGGATGTGGCCTTAGTCTTTGTACAGTTCTCGTCTGTACAAAAATTTAACTTGACAGTGTGTCTATTTTCCATGCATTATTAAAGAAAGGTTTATGTAATTGGAGAGAAACATATCCAATTAAATCCAATCCAATAATATAAACATTGTTCAACACTTAAGTTACATTTTTACAGACCAATGGCACCATTAAACTTGTGTTAAACAAGTGTTAGACAAATACAAATTAAATGTAATAAAATGTCATTAAAAATGTCTCTCTTATATGTCTAACATTGTCAACATGGGTCAAATAATTGAAAATGATATAATCCTAAGTATATTTATTATTTATGTATACACTTTTACATTATTCACCTATTTAATAGTTTTCAAACAGTATTTTTCCTCACACAAATGTATAAAGTATAAATCTCAGCTTTCCCTGAGTGTCAAGGTTAAAGAAAACATTTTTTTTGCTGGTGAACAATATGTCTACAGCACCAGCGCTAACCAGCTTGAACCAGCATGGGACTAAGTTGGTCTTTTCAGCAGGGTAATGACTTATTAGTGGGCCTAACTGGGACACTTCAGATCGGTGAAGACATTTTCTCAGACTAGCACTGCAAGTTATCTTCTCCGTACAGTGTATTGTAATGAACTGTGAGATGGAGGCTTCCTCCAAGCTCGTACGGCCTGGCAGCTTTTGACAGAACCCAAAGGGACGTCTTTCTGCACGCCAAGCACAAGAGCACACAGCCCTGACCTAATACTCCATTTTCCCCCACCCTTTTTCCCCGCTCTTTTCTTTTTTCCAACCCAAACATGTTTTGTAAGATAAGCGTCCTTAACCACGGCAGATTCTGCATGCTTTTTGTCTGTGTGAAAACGGATTAGAAGAGGAAAGCAGAGCGGGAAAAGCCATAAAAAGTGAGGGAACGAACAACTGACTTTTCTTTTCTTTTTTTCTCCACAGAGTTCTTTCAGAGATTTGAGCATGATGATGTGCGCAATGGGTTTCAACCGAGGGACCGGTCTTGAGGTTTGTCGAGCCGAGAGAGGACAACGGACTCAAATGGCAAAGTTCTCCAGTCTTTCGTGCCATTACTTAATGAAAGTGTCGTAGTCCTTTCTTCAACTTCCTGTGGGTTTTAATTAGATCATTAGCAGAACAGATTTAATTATAGCATGGGCAAGTGCACGGCGCATTAGAGGTACACCTGGCAAACTTGGTCCATCATCAAAATACTGTGCGCAGAGGAGCCCAGGCTTTCCAATGGTTGGCAGCAAGTTGGGATGCAGTGGCCTTCTGGGAATGCGGAATCATAATGAAGTATTATATTCATACCGTGCTAGGAGCTAAACATTTTCCTGAGAGCAGTAAACCAGCAGGGATGCTAATCTTAGACCTGACTGGCCTACTTGACTTGGCTGGATTTGACTTGAACTGACAAAAAAACGCATTATTGTGCTTTATGTTATTTTTGGACTTTTGACACTTATTCTGTTGGCACAGTAGATAAATGACAGAAAATAATATGGGGAAAAGGGACAAAAAGGACTGACATAACCCATGTTCAAACTTGCATTGAACAACACAGCTGCAGTTTCGAAAAATATTGGATGTCTTACGAAACATTTCCCTAGCTAAAATATGAAGGCATAGAAATACCCATGTGTGTGAGAAAATAGTAAGCATAATATCACAAATGTATTTACACTAAAGGTGTCAAATTATTAAAACATATTTGTTTCTACATTCCACATTATAGTACTGTTGAACATAACATTTGCCTAAATTCAGTTGCTATTTATTTTTAGATATAATAATCAACACTCAAATGACACATTGTTTGCAAACATGTCAACTTCACATAAGGCAGTTTTTGCATTAACTTCTAAATCTAATCATAAAATATTTTTTTTCTCCAATTCGTTGTTGAAATATCATTTATACACATTGGCTGTCATTTTCATGACAGATTTATTTAAACATACACTAAATAATCAATACATCACTATCAGGTTCAGTAGAATATAATGAATATATAGGCTAATATAGTGCATATTTAGTGAAAGAGTTGATTTCTTTAGTGAACTAACAGCTGTGGACACTGAATGACTTCTGAGGTAAATGTTATGCTATGTGACATTGTTTACAAGCTATTTTAAGATTGAAACACTGATTGAGCGATTACACGACTTATGATATGTTTCAGTAAGTGTTAATGTATCCTCAACATACCTTAAGATATTAATTCATATTAATTAATATATATTTACAGATATTAATTAACTCCCTGCGCACCTCCGAAACATCACGGTGCTGAGTGTGTTCAAAATTCATCTGAAAACACACTTTTTTTAATCAAGCTTTTGACTCTTAGTGCTGGACTTGCTTGGTTGGACTTGTTTTTATGTTGTCGTTTGATGCATGTTTTGGAAAGCGCTTTGTGCACCTTTTGGCTGCTGTAAGGCGCTATATAAATAAAAATTGATTGATTGATTGAATTCATGTTTATTCTTTAGGAAGAGGTGATCGAGTTCAAAGATGATCGCGTTCACACACACGCGCCGAACTGACACGCCTATACAGTGATCAGTCCCGTCACAGAGCGTCAAAGCGGTATTTATCGTTTGAATTTCATGATAAAATGGACTGAATACTTAATATGTTGTCTGGGAACTGGGATTGAAGTGTGTTCCGCGCTTAAAACAAGCTGACTGTTAACTGTTAAAGATTGCATTCGGAACCGTTCGGTACACATGTGCACCGTACCGAAAGCCCTGTAACATACATACAAACGTATACATGAGGGGTGTAACGGCTTTCCTGTAGCTCAAACGGTAGAGCGTGGCGCTACATTTACATTTACGCATTTGGCAGACGCTTTTATCCAAAGCGACTTACATTGCATTCAAGGTACACATTTTACATTTTGTCAGTTCTTGCTTTCCCTGGGATTCGAACCCATGACCTTGGCATTGCTAGCGCAGTGAGATGGTGGTCCAGTGGGTTAAACCATGGAACTGATACGCAGAAGGTTGCTGGTTCAATCCCAGCGGTCACCACCAGTGTGTCCTTGAGCAAGGCACTTTACTCCATGTTGCTCCAGGGGGATTGTCCCTGTAATAAGTTGCTTTGGATAAAAGCATCTGCCAAATGCGTAAATGTAGCGCCACGCTCTACCGTTTGAGCTACAGGAAAGCCGTTACACCCCTCATGTATACGTTTGTATGTATGTTTGAACATTGAAGCGATTTTAGACCATCGGATGTGTATTATGTTGAACTAATCCCTGATATATCGTGACACACGAGCACTCATACAAACTAAAAACCACAGCTTCATAATTAATAGAGATGGTATGACTAATTTACACACAAAATCACTCTCTCGTTAATGCATTCAAATAAATGAAATTTAAGCCTACTGTGCTAATTTATCTGTATCTGATGTACAACAAACGGAAAGACCCATAGACAATAATTACTGTTTCCTTCAAGTATTTTACAAATCACAAAGAAATGCACTTTTTCATTAGAAAAAAAATAAATAACCCACCTTAATAGTTGAACATATTTACAGTACAAACCTTATCAGTGAATATGAGGGCAAACAAAGGAAAGCAAAAAAATATATAATTTGTTCATTAAGCATGGTAAAATGTTCCATTAATGAAGATTTTGATTTTGGACAAATCGTTCCAGCCCTAGTTGACATGGAGCTACAAAGTTACTTATAGTTAGTATAATGTCTAAAGTGGACCATCGAAATAAAGTGTAACCCAATAATACTCGCACATAAATGCAAAATTCACTATCATGCTATCAGGCAGATGTGCTAGCATATTAGTTTTGCTCTGATATTTTTCATTAACTTTGCAGGCTGTTGTAGTCTATTTACCAAATGAATACACACGGTTTACAATGAAGATGCAAATGGAGGAGAGGAGTGTTTGACTTTCCGCCCTGGCACAAAACAAATGTGAATTGCGCATTCCGAACATGGCAGACAAAGAGGAACAAACAAACTCACGCAAACAATGATATTTGCGTTCACAGAGCTGTCAGTTCTACTGTCATGTGGCGGTGTTTGTATGCATTTGTGTCTCTCTTTCTGTCGCTCCGTCTCGCCATTCTCTCCATCACTGTACTCCTAACTTCATTTTCTCTTACTCCATCATCTTTTCTTTGCATCATTTATTCCAAACCACTGTAAAATACTTAACTATCTCCCTCCGCATTTCTATTACTGTTGATTTGTATACCTTGTGCTTACCGACGGCTTATGTGGATGCCAAAAAACGGGGCTGTAAAAAGAAAGACTGCGCTGACATTCCCCTGGATTGGTTTGCAGGAGGTAACAGCTCAGCAGTCGCAACCGAGGTATTGATCCGTACAGTGTCAGCGGGGTTGGCGTGACCTCCCAGGGGAGAGCACAGGCTGTGCCCGGTGCATCTGAGCATCACAGCCCATTAGCCCAGCTGATATAGGGAGCACCGCTCTACCGGAAAAGGAATGTAAAAGGCCAGTCGCTACAGTGGTTTTTCAGTCCAGTGAGAAGACTGAGATATGCATACCTACATTCACTCACATACAAACACTCACTGAATTAGAAATATTATGACTGTGTTCATACTGGTTTCCTCCAACCAGTTTCCACTCAACAAATTGAGAGTCCTGCCCAAACTCACACCATTGGTTGAGCCCATGTTGCAATGTTAAGCTGCTATATATATATATATATATATATATATATATATATATATATATATATATATATATATATATATATATATATATATATATATATATATATAATCAGAATGATTAATAAATGACTATTGAAAAACTTTAATAATGTACAGAATTGATTATACATAATTAATTCATGCAATACTTAATATAATTGAATTAATACAAATAAATTATGAACAACAGGAAGGAAGGAAGGAAGGAAGGAAGGAAGGAAGGAAGGAAGGAAGGAAGGAAGGAAGGAAGGAAGGAAGGAAGGAAGGAAGGAAGGAAGGAAGGAAGGAAGGAAGGACGGACGGACGGACGGACGGACGGAAGGAAGGAAGGAAGGAAGGAAGGAAGGAAGGAAGGAAGGAAGGAAGGAAGGAAGGACGGACGGACGGACGGACGGACGGACGGACGGAAGGAAGGAAGGAAGGAAGGAAGGAAGGAAGGAAGGAAGGAAGGAAGGAAGGAAGGAAGGAAGGAAGGAAGGAAGGAAGGAAGGAAGGAAGGAGTGATAAGATCCCAAAGCAACATGGAAGGAAGGAGTGATAAGATCCCAAAGCAACATGGAAGGAAGGAGTGATAAGATCCCAAAGCAACATGAAATTGTCAGGGGAAAAAAGGGGGAATCTGTTTGGTATATGTTGCAAATCTTATTTAAGCCTTTCTCTCCTGCATGAGCGCCACAGTTAATTTAATTTCATTTAATTTCATTTAATTTCATTTAATTTCATTTCAACCATTTCTCTCTCTTTCTGTAAAACACCCTGAACTTCTAGTCTCCCGAGCAGACAAAACCTCAGACAAAAGGATGACAAACCACCAAACAGAATATACTGCAGCGCAAGTCAATACTGTGGTTTTGACGTACAACACAAAGCAGCCAGACGGCGTCACGGAGCGAGTGACTGACAGCCCAGAACAGGGAGGCCAGACCCCAGCCTCACAACTACCACTCTCTATGCATGATTGACAGTTTTAAACAGTGTCACACCGCTGCATAACTTAGACCCCAATCTATTTTAGTCAAAAAAGACACATCTGACAAATGGACAATGTTTCATGTTTTATAAAGGCAAGAAAAGCATTGTCAGGTGTGACATGCATGCTGATACTGTAAGTTGAAGATGATTTAGAGGTATTGTTTCATGCCATTAAACAAGTCATCAAAAGTGATCAAATAAAATAGTGAATACAATAAAATGTGGATTAAACTGACTGGCTTTAAATACATCATGTTGAGCAGCCGTTTTTTAATATTATAAATATATCTACATTCACTTTTGTTCAATTTATTGTTCAATTCATGCTTGCTGAATTTAAGTATTATATTCTTTAAAATCAGTCTTGCGATTGGCAGCAATAAAAAAGTATGTTTTCTGATCTAATAAATTTTTTGATAGCAATACAGTACCTGTCAAATCTTTGGAAACATTAAAAATGTTTAATGTTTGGGGAAAAAAACTCTTGCTCACCAAGGCTGCATTTATATGAAAAAACAGTAACATTGTGAAATATTATTACATTTAAAATAATTGTTTTATGTTTTAATACATTTTTTTATTTAATTTATTCTTGCAAAGCTGAATTTTCAGCACTGTACTGTAAGTAAACTTCATTATATTATATAGTAGATGTTTCACAGGTGACAGATTATTTATTGGAGCAATAAAAACAATAACGTACATTCGGTATGATGGTATATGACGGAGCTGACAACGCATGAAAAGCTTATCAGATGTGTAAAGGAATGAAAACAGTGGCAGGAATTTCTCCGTCACACACAAACGAAGATCTGCTGTGAGGAGATGTAACCCCTCCTGTTCAAACCGCCCCCCTCCAAGCGGGACTCAAACCTGGGTCGGCATGAGAGTCAGACGCTCTAACAAGGAGGCTAAAGGCTGCAACCTCTAGGGTCAGTCGCTAGATCATCTTTTGAGATCAGAGTTTACTCGCACAGCAACTACTAGCTGGCCTCCGTTACACTAACCCCCCCTAATCCTAACTCCCATCCGGGTCACGGCACCAAATGTAACCCCTCCTGTTCGATCCACCCGCTCCAAGTGGGATTCGAACCCGGGTCTGCCGGCATGAGAGCCAGACGCTCTAACAAGGAGGCTAAAGGCTGCAACCTCTAGCATCAGTCGCTAGATCGTCTCTTGAGATCAGAGGAGTGAGGTTTACTCGCACAGCAACTACTAGCTGGCCTCCGTTACACTTACTCCCCTAAACCTCACTCCCATCTGGGTCACGGCACCAATGTAACCCCTCCTGTTCGATCCACCCGCTCTAAGTGGGATTCGAACCCGGGTCTGCCGGCATGAGAGTCAGACGCAACAGCAACTACTAGCTGGCCTCTGTTACAGAGATGCGGTTCTGATGCCTGTACCGAACTATGACGGGCAATATCATGACTATGGTGAGAAAATCAGGAAGGCTTAAGCATTCTGTTGTTTTTGGTTCGTTTACATGCCTTTGGTCCGTGTTGCATTCATAGTTCATTCAAACCGCACCAGAGGTTGTTTGGAAGTTGACCGAGACCCATCTTTTCAGCGGCCTCTGTCCACATTTGTTTGGTGCACACTAGGGTTCAGATGGCAGTGTTCAACAGAGCAATCACACCAGAGTTTGTTTTAATCGAACCAAACATGCCAAGTATTATTACCACATGTAGTATTATTCAACCAGAGTGGTCCGCTTTTGACTTCAGAGTGGAATCAAATGCACGAAAGTCAGTATATATAAGATGTTAGCCAGCCCTTATTTTTAGATGTCAGTAATTATTAAAGCAATTTCTTTCTGCTTTTTGCAATGCAAAAATCTGTGAGTCAGCTGCCTTGCTTGTCACCCCAACATGCTCTTTCTCTCACACGTGTCACCGGTACTATCAGAAGCCTTGGCTATCATAAAAAAGAGACCTCCTCTTTTGACACATCTCTGACAAAGAAGCCAATTAGTTGGCCCTCTCATGGCACAGACCTGTTCTGGTGTATGCCGGAGACAGCTTTTATCCTGCTGTACAAGGACATCTCCCCATGGAGAGATGACGTTTATGCTGAGAGCTAGTGGCGCGAGGGTGTGAGTTTCACGGGGGCGAGCGGAGGTTGGTGTGATGGACCTTTTTTGTGTCTTTGAACACCGATCTATACTGAAAAAAAAAAACCAAACAGGAAGTTATAAAAAGGATAACCTGCCTGTCCACTCCTACACAGTTTTTCCTGCACTGCAACGTGACAGAGATGATTCAAGAAGGCTGGTTCAGTCTGTCACTGATGAACACATTCCCACATCATTTATGGAGTAGTAGCACACTACCATTTAAAATGTTATGTGGTGTTTTTAATATGCTTTAAGAGAAACTATGTGCAAATTCATAAGTCACCATTGCTGAGTACTTTTCTCCTGAAAAACGCAGTATGAAATCGCTGGTGTTTCTTACGCCACAAACTAACTTGTAACCAATCACGTTAACGTGCGGCGGCTTTAGCATATCATTAACAATGCTCTGAAGCAGGGGAGTCTCAAGAGAAGCCAAGTTATCCCAGTATATTTTTCTGTTGATATGAAAAATCGGGTACATTTAGCAATATAGCAGGCAAATTATGTACACTACGATGTTATGATGAGCTATATGCCTTTCTCTATTGATGTTCAATGCGTTTCTATGGATGCTGATTGTTAGAAGGCAGCTGATTCTGTGGTGGCGAACGGGAATATGGTTTGTGTGACATTAGCAACACATTATTAGCTGTTTGATAACGCAGTCAAGCAAAAGGCTAATCATATTAATTACCGCTATGTGTCCGACATTGTAAAGAGTGATACCTGTGTGCAGTGTTTACCAGGGCTTAAAAACGGAAAAAAATATCAATCGGTTCACTCCGAGCAGAATCGATATTATAGCGTTTCGGTTTTTGCGTTCCTCAATAAACATTACTGTTCCGAAAACGGTTTGATATGAAAAAATACCGGTTAATAACGTTATTTTAATTAAGCCTATACTTTAAACAAATATGTATACATTTTAAACAAATATGTATAAATAGACTTATTTTCACTCAATAATAATATAACACATGGTAATTAAACTTGAATATTTATTTAATAACATTTTAAAAACCAGAAATACATGCATTAATTACAAGGCATAAACAGCGGACCTGTTTTAATGGAGCGTTAGACAATCGAAAGTGGCCTCTAATGCCGAATTATTTTCAGAAGAGTGATAACATTCTTTGTACATAACTTTTTTTCAACACGACTTGTTTTAAAAAATGCATGAATAAAGAATAAATAAACTGGATAACCATTGCTCTTTTAATGCACCGTCAACTGCTAATTTCAAAGCAAACACTGCGCAACACGTTCTTGCATCACATAATCAAATTCAGTCAGCTAATAAAGCTTGCATTTAATGCAATATAACATACCATTTAATACGAAGCATCAACCGTCTATATAGAAAACATTGACCTGTCCTGTATTGGCAATCTGAAAGACTATAGGAAAAATGTTTGATAGATGCTATAGCCTACTTGGATAGGCTTAAACGGAATCCATAAACTATCCTAAATCAGTCTATTTGAGCTTAAAGTCCGTACTGCTTATTTAAACGTTCGAAAAGAATGTCCTCCAATACCTGCACATTCATTGTAGACCTCAGCGGGGAAAGAAATGTACTTGAGGCATGAAAATGCGCGCTCACACTGACTTGCGTTACCGGTAGATTCATAGATGATGGTGCGCGGGCATTTCACTCACGCTTGATCCGTCAACGTCACATGCTGTACTACTCATTTCATGATTGGTCACTGCCAAATTAAAATATTAAAGAGAACGATAAAATAACGTTATTAACCGGTTAATGGTCATTTCAAATTAACGTTTCTGTTCAGAACGATTCAAATTGATTTTGATTTCGTTTCCGTTTTTGTTCCTCTTAAAATTTCGTTCGTTTCCGGTTTTCGTTTTCGTTCCTTGAACCGGTTCAGAGCCCTGGTGTTTACTACAGTAATTTGAAAGCTGAGAAAGTGGATCCCTGAGCTGGTTTGAGTGAGTGGGGATGGGGTTAATTTGCACATTTACTAAATGAAGCAAGGGTATAGGAGTTACAGTCAAGCTCAAGGTGTGAATCACACAATGGCCTTGCGGGGGTGGTCAATGGCTTTTCTTTTGGGGGGCACGGTAGATATATATATATATATATACTCACCTAAAGGATTATTAGGAACACCATACTAATACTGTGTTTGACCCCCTTTCGCCTTCAGAACTGCCTTAATTCTACGTGGCATTGATTCAACAAGGTGCTGAAAGCATTCTTTAGAAATGTTGGCCCATATTGATAGGATAGCATCTTGCAGTTGTTGGAGATTTGTGGGATGCACATCCAGGGTACGAAGCTCCTGTTCCACCACATCCCAAATATGCTCTATTGGGTTGAGATCTGGTGACTGTGGGGGCCATTTTAGTACAGTGAACTCATTGTCATGTTCAAGACACCAATTTGAAATGATTCGAGCTTTGTGACATGGTGCATTATCCTGCTGGAAGTAGTCATCAGAGGATGGGTGCATGGTGGTCATAAAGGGATGGACATGGTCAGAAACAATGCTCAGGTAGGCCGTGGCATTTAAACAATGCCCAATTGGCACTAAGGGGCCTAAAGTGTGCCAAGAAAACATCCCCCACACCATTACACCACCACCAGCCTGCACAGTTGTAACAAGGCATGATGGATCCATGTTCTCATTCTGTTTACGCCAAATTCTGACTCTACCATCTGAATGTCTTAACAGAAATCGAGACTCATCAGACCAGGCAACATTTTTTCACTCTTCAAATGTCCAATTTTGGTGAGCTTGTACAAATTGTAGCCTCTTTTTCCTATTTGTAGTGGAGATGAGTGGTACCAGGTGGGGTCTTCTGCTGTTGTAGTCCATCCACATCAAGGTTGTGCGTGTTGTGGCTTCACAAATGCTTTGCTGCATACCTCGGTTGTAACGAGTGGTTATTTCAGTCAAAGTTGCTCTTCTATTAGCTTGAATCAGTTGGCCCATTCTCCTCTGACCTCTAGCATCAACAAGGCATTTTCGCCCACAGGACTGCCGCATACTGGATGTTTTTCGCTTTTCACACCATTCTTTGTAAACCCTAGAAATGGTTGTGCGTGAAATTCCCAGTAACTGAGCAGATTGTGAAATACTCAGACTGGCCCGTCTGGCACCAACAACCATGTCACGCTCAAAATTGCTTAAATCACCTTTCTTTCCCATTCTGATATTCAGTTTGGAGTTCAGGAGATTGTCTTGACCAGGACCACACCCCTAAATGCATTGAAGCAACTGCCATGTGATTGGTTGATTAGATAATTGCATTAATGAGAAATTGAAGAGGTGTTCCTAATAATCCTTTATAGGTGAGTCTATATACTGTGTATTGTTGATTACAGTTGATTTCTTGATGGTCACCGGGCCTTTACACATAGGTAAATACATTTTTTTTTTAAAGGGGGAACAGTTTTTATAATTACCTTCCTGAAAACCTACTTGAATCTGTGTATCTGTGTTGTTAAAATACCTAAATTACGCTATTTTATAATGGTTATAATGCTCAACATTGCAAATTACACATAAAAGAAAATGACTATAAATATGATGTAACATGAACAAATCTACTCTACATGTAATGCCGCAATCTTCATATCACGGGCCACTTTCTTTGACCCCCACCAACATCTTATTTTGATGTTCTTCAGGGGGGAGTCAGACCCCATAGAAGACTGTAATGATTGATGAGTAATGATGCTGAAAATTCACAGGAATAAAATGCATTCTAAAAATATATTCAAATAGAAAACAGTTATTTTAAAGTATAATAATATTTCACAATATTACTGTATTTTAGATCGAATAAATGCAGCCTTGGTGAACATAAGAGA
Organism: Romanogobio albipinnatus; assembly: GCA_023566225.1. Taxonomy (NCBI): domain Eukaryota; kingdom Metazoa; phylum Chordata; class Actinopteri; order Cypriniformes; family Gobionidae; genus Romanogobio; species Romanogobio albipinnatus. The sequence goes on along the minus strand of CM042262.1, from coordinate 26,339,669 downwards.
CTTAAAAAAAAGTCTGCTAATAAAAAGAGGAGATCATGTCAGATTTCTACAGAACAGACATAAGTGTAATAATATAAAATTTGTGGACATTTTTTGAGTCAGCAAAATGAGATGGGAGCTTGCAGATTTTAGAAACCCCTTTGCATGAATTTCAGGAAGAACTACCAAAGCATTCTACAGCGACCTGTGAGAGTGTGAAACAAAGCACATAAAACATAAAAAAAATAGGAATGACAGCCAGTGACACAGAGAAAGTAGTAGAAAGAGAACGACTGGTGCAGTGACAGGAGAAAAGGCGAGATTTGGGGACAGTCAGTTAAGAATATAACTTTACGACCTCTATAGACAACTGACTTCATCTGTGCCATTCTGCTGCTCTGAGTTATATGGAAACTGTCTTTCAGAACTTTGTAATGTGGCATTGCAATGCATCATGTGTCATAAGTGAGTGACGGTCTCATTGCCTGGATTCATTGGCTGGATTCAGTCTGCAGGCACAGTTTCAATCATGATCCACGATGTACTGTAGCTTATCGAGTCCTAAAATTTACTCAATTTGTATAGCAATCACGTCAGACATTAGCTTTGGCTTAGCCAACCACATTCCTTAAGCTTTACATTTCACCTGACACAAATGAATAATGCAAAAATGCAAATAATGTCTCCCGGAAATGCGATTAGTCATTCCAATCTGATGGCAACATTTCATAAAGCTCATCGAAATCACCACCAGGCATCATCATTAATATCCAATTCATATTTCAATGAGCGAAGAGGACGCGTCAACACATTTAATGTGTTCTCTCAAAGCACTCAACTTTCATCAAGCCAAATAAAGCTCTCATTGGGGCTCAGGGGCCTACGGAGCCCGCGGAGACAATGGAGCATCTCTCTTTTACTGATGAGCATCCTATCAAATTTCAGAGAGGGAGACATGGCTGACTGACTAACCACAAAGTCAAAGGCTCATTTTGGAGTTCTTTCACAGAGAAGGAAAAGATGTAAGCTGTTTTAACGCGCTCCTCCCGTTGCGAGGGGAATAAAACTGCAGTCACATCAATGGTGGCATGAATAATAAATAATGTCATCTCAGAAACAAAGAGATAGATGGATGGAGTGAGAGAGAATGATGGAGGAAGATGAAAATACAGAGTTTGCATGCCAAGGCCAGAAAAAAAGGAAAAAAGTAAAAAAGAGGGCGCGAGACAGGATGACAGAGAGACAATTGGCATGAGACAAAAGAAAGAGAAACGACCTCCAAAACTATCCTCAAGTCAGCATGTTATCCTTCTAAATAACCTTAAACACAAAAAAACCAAAATCAAATTCTAAACAAAAGCAAATCAAAACTAAACTATACAAAAAACAAAATACTAGTTGGTTTGACTGACAAGGGATTAACTTCTAAAAAGTAGTTTATATTTCAGCTTAGTTGGCATTAGCTATTTATTAATATTTTACAGTATATACAGTTTTCATAACTATTTATATTAGGGCTGTGTGATTGATAGCAATTGATTTTCAGCTTCCAATGATTATGAAAACAAGATAATCGAGGTAAAATGATTATTGTGCCGCATTCCAGTGCACTTTCCTTTCCTTCACAGCGGTGCGCTTTTGTTCCTCCCTAAAAGCTCAAACTTAACATCCAAATCAGCCAAATAAGTGAGTGTTGTAAAATGCCGTCTACTGTTGCTAAACTGCGGGATGTGTTTGATATCAAACAGTGCTATCAAAAAGCGCATTAAGCCGCAAAAGAGACACTGTTCCCCAGGTGGCTTTCTGTGTGCGCGAGCCGAACGTGGATGACCAAATGGGCTTCAGATAAGCGTATAAATTTTTTTTTTATAAAAATTAAAAAAAAAAAAAAAACGATATATTTGCCGATATCCACATAAACACAGTGGGTTATGTCTTAAAGGCACAATATGTACGATTTCTGAACATTGTTTCTTGTGTACTTACATTATCCCAAATGTTTTCAAGAATGTTTAAATCCAGAGAAATAAGCTATTTTAACCAGGATATCAATGACATCATACCCACGTTACCCTCAATTTCCGAGTAATCATTGACATTGAGTAATCCGAGTAGTTATAAAGCTCAACAGTTGGTGTTAATGTTTATGTTTAAATCTTGTTTTCTTGATTTACTGCGAGTACCATGTTTTACCATGCCTAATATCTATTTAGCTTACTGCAGTGCAACAAGTGTCTCATAGTAGCCGCTGAGCGAATTCACAGTATAGTATTATAACATAACTTTCAACACACTCAAATGTATGTAATATAATAAAACAACGCTGCGTTACAAACTGCTTACAGCCCCACCCTGCTTGATACTACAGTAACGTTAATAAATCTTTAATACAATAGCTCATCCATGAATATGATTTCTGCCCTGTAGAGGTGAAGACAACACCTTCCATGATTCTGCAAAATCAAGGTGTCATCAAGCTACGCCTTTGTTTTTAATAAGCGACAATGACATATTGTAGCTGCGAAAATGACATATTGTGCCTTTAAATAAAAGTACACAGTTGAGAAAGAAAACGCATGTGTAACAGTATATTGGATTAATGCATTAGCTCTTTAAGTGACAGCAGCCTAATATACATGCAGTCTGTCATTAATGATAATCAAAAAACAAATGGCAAAAGAAAAATCACTCACTGATTTTGATTGAATAACTTAACTAGCTTTAATAAGGATCTATATTTAATGTGTATAGTAAGACTAGGTAGATTATTCAATTTTTTGTTGTAGGCTATTACTTATCTATTATTACATCTTACCCTCATTCCCTGAAGGATAACGAATTGGGATCACCTCTGGGAGCCCCTATCAGCTTCGAGCTATATCGAACTGGCCAATGAACAATTGCCGTGCAAGATTTGCATCTCGCAGACACGGGCTCGCCGTACCGTGGAAGAATACACACATGGGACAGCCGTGGGGGTCACAACATATGGAACCCAGCCTAACACCCATTCCACCAATGCATACGAGTGTTAGACCTGGCGTCGGACGCTCCGCCACATCCGACTGCCATGGGTAACGGAGGACTCAACAGGGTTCGCGTTCTGGGAAACTCAACTGGAGCGGTAGCGCATGCATCCGGTCCGTAAGGAGGGGAATGGCGCAGCAAGCCGACACAAGAACGGGCACTTTGGTGTTACTGACTATAGGAAGTGAGCACACAGGAAGATACCAGCTCAACACGGAGGCTATAGAATCTAGCGAACGTGTTAGGTGTCGCCCAGCCCGCAGCTCTGCAAATATCTGTCAGCGAGGCGCCCCAAGCCAGTGCCCAGGAAGAAGCAACACCCCTGGTGGAGTGAGCTCTTAACCCGAGCGGGCAGGGCACGTCTTGGGATTCATACGCCAAGACGATGGCATCCACCATCCACTAGGCTCAGTGGTTCATGTAGGTTGTCTACAAACCGGAAGGTTGGTGGTTCGATCCCCGGTTCCACCTGACCAAGTGTCGAGGTGTCCTTGAGCAAGACACCTAACCCCAGCCGCTCCCGACGAGCTGGATGGCGCCTTGCATGGCTGACACCGCCGTCGGTGTGTGAATGGGTGAATGTGAGGCAAGATGTAAAGCGCTTTGGATGGCCATTGGTCTGTTAAAAGCGCTATATAAATGCAGTCCATTTACCATTTACCATACCCAGTGGGCCATCCTCTGCTTGGAGACAGCCTTTCCTTTCTGCTGTCCTCCGTAACAGACGAAGAGCTGCTCTGAGGTCCTGAAGCTTTGCGCTCAAGTCCGGAGAGCACGGACGGGACAGAGAAAAGCTAGGGCTGGGTCTGCCTCCTCCGAAGGCAGCGCTTGCAGGCTCACCACTTGATCCCGGAAGGGAGTAGTGGGAACCATGGGCACATATCCAGGCCGGGATCTGATGATCACATGAGAGTTACCAGACCTGAATTCCAGGCACGATTCGTCAACCGAAAATGCCTGCAGGTCCCCTACCCTCTTGATGGATGCCAATGCAGTCAGGAGTACCGTCTTTGACGACAGGATCTTTAACTCTGCTGACTGCAAAGGCTCAAAGGGCGCTCCCTGCAGTGCGGTTAGCACCAGAGATTAGTCCCAAGAGGGTATAGAGGGAGGGCGAGGCGGATTTAGTCTCCTCGCCCCCCTCAGGAACCTGACGATCAGATCGTGCTTACCTAAGGACTTTCCATCTACTAGATCATGATTAGCGGCGATAGCGGCAACATAGACTTTGAGGCCTTCGCTCCAACCCATCTTGTAGAAAGAAAAGCACAGACCTGATCGAACATCTTCGGGGGTCTTCTCGGTGAGAAGAACACCAATCGACGAACAGGTTCCACTTCAACGCATAGAGGCACCTCGTTAAGGGGGCTCTAGCAGAAGCGATGGTGTCGACTACCGCTTGCGGTAGGTCACCTAGAACCTTCGCGTCCCATCCAGGGACCAGACATGGAGTTTCCAGAGGTCCGGACGCGGGTGCCATAGGGTGCCCCGTCTCTGAGTCAGGAGGTCCTTCCTCAGAGGAATGGGCCAAGGTGCTGTCGCGAGGAGCACTAGTTCCGGGAACCAAGTCCGGTTGGGCCAATACGGAGCGACCAACAGGACATGCTCCTCGTCCTCCCTGACCTTGCACAGTGTCTGTGCGAGAAGGCTCACTGGGGGAAATGCATATTTGCATAGGCCCCAGGGCCAGCTGTGTGCCAGGGCATCCGAGCCGAGGGTCCCCTCGGTCAGGGAATAGAACCACTGGCAAAGGGTCGTGTCCGGGGCGGCAAACAGGTCTACCTGTGCGGTCCCGAAGCGACTCCATATCAGCTGGACACTCTCCCGGGAGCACTGGCTGTTGTGAGAGCTCGTCGGCTGCACGATTGGGCAGGCCCGGAATGTGAATGGCACGAAGCGACCTCAGATGCTTCTGACTCCATAAGAGGAGATGGCAGGCGAGTTGTGACATGCGATGGAAGCGTAGACCATCCTGTTTGTTGATGTACACAACGGCCGCAGTGTTGTCCATACGGACCAGAACGTGCTTGCCTCTGAGCGGAACTTTGAAGCGGCTGAGTGCAAGACGAACTGCTAAAAACTCGAGGCAATTGATATGCCATTGCAGTTGAGGCCCCGTCCACAGACCCGAAACTGCAAGCCCGTTGTACGTGGCACCCCAGCCGGTGGATGAGGCATCCGTGGAGACAACAGCATGCCTGGACACTTGTTCTAGGGGAATTAAGAACGTAAGAACGAAGGGTCCGACCACGGGCTGAAGGTTTGGCGGCACCTCGGAGTCACTTGGACGCGGAGGGAACCGCTGTGCTACACCCATCTCGGGACTCGGTCATGTAGCCAGCGTTGAAGCAGTCTCATATGAAGCAATCCCAACGGCGTTACTGCGGCTGCGGATACCATATGCCCCAGGAGCCTCTGAAAATGTTTCAGTGGTGCCGCTGTCCTGCCTTTGAACGAATTCAAGCAGTTCAACACTGACTGGACGCGCTCCTCGGTGAGGCACGCTGTCATGGAGACCGAGTCTATCTCCATACCGAGAAAAGAGATCCTCTGTGTCGGACAGAGTTTGCTCTTCTCCCAGTTGACCCGAAGCCCCAACTGGCTGAGGTGACTGAGCACCATGTCCCTGTGTTCGCACAACTGCTCCCGCGACTGGGCAAGGATCAGCCAGTCGTCGAGATAGTTGAGAATGCGAACACCACGCTCTCTCGTGGGAGCAATGGCCGCCTCCGCGACCTTCGTAAAGACACGGAGCGACAGGGACAGGCCGAAGGGTAAGACAAGACACGGTACTGATATGCCCGTCCCTCGAACGCGAAGCGCAGAAAGGGCCTGTGTCGAGGGAGAATCGAGACATGAAAGGCAACATGAAAAGTACCGTCAGCGGGCGCTAGGGAACGACCGCATCCAGAAACGCACGGATGGAATGACATCTTGAAAAAGACGCAGCGTCACCCGTGTACTCTTTTTGTGAGGAAACGCTCTCTGTGCTGAAGCACTCAGGGGGAAACGCGACAGTGCACGGGGTTTAGTGCAGCCCGTGCCTGTACTCAATGGGAAAAACGCCCTCACGAACCAACAGGTTGCTGTGAAAACAGCAGTTTTTCTCTCAACAGAGCAGCAGTGAGCACCGCGATCCCGCTGAAGTGTGCCGTCTCCCCAACACCACGTTTATCCTCAATCTCTGGTTCTTCTCTGTAAGTGACAGATAAACTCTTGCTGATAGCAGCTTTACTCAATGTAGTGAGTCGTCTTCAAACGCTGTTCGGCTCCAAAGTGAATGGCAGCGTGCATTCGCTCTCGCTTCCTGTTAATACCCGCGGTGCGGGGCGGAACGCGAGATGCAAATCTCGCACGCCAATTGTTCATTGGCCGGTTCTATATAGCTCGAAGCTGATAGGGGCTCCCAGAAGTGATCCCAATTCGTCTGTGACGTCCGACATACGTCGAACGTGACCGACTGAAAGGGAACTTTTATTTTTAGAATCACATTTGACCGTTTTGTTTGTAAATAGTTTCTTTGTTCTTATTGTATTGCTGACGGTTTACTTGTCTTACAGTATGTAATTGTTTTGAGCTACATTAGTTAACCTAGTATTTTATTGCTGAAGTATCGATACTTGTGAAAATTCACTGATACTGTATTAAAAATGACTCATATTGCGAAATAAGTTTTTGATCATATCGCCCACCAATAAACGCGTTAAATAATCGTGATTTCAATATGGACCAAGAATAAACATGATTATGATTGGCCATAATCGAGCAGCTCTAGTTTATATTTATAATTTTGCATACTTGTTGAAAGAAACGTTTAAATGATTGTTTATATATTTTTCAATATTTTTTTTAAATATTAAAATTGAGTAAAATTGACTAAATAAAAAAACAACATGACGTCATTATGGCACTGGTTAAATTTAATTAAAATTTTCATCAAAAGGCTACAAAAAGAAAAACTGACAAATGACAGCATGCAAGTGCATATAAAGGAAAAGTGACATTTTGTTGCAAGGAGATGCAGTGAAGGACTGGGAGTTTTTAATGAGAGTTACTCTCTGGTCTCTCTCTCTCTCTCTCTCTCTCTCTCTCTCTCTCTCTCTCTGCCATTTCTCATGGGAATAACCTTTACAGGATACCTAGGAAAACCATTCCTAGATATATTGAGTCCTTTCTCCATCGTCCAATGAAAAAAGATTTTCATTGTAGAAATGCAGTAGGCAACCTTTCATTTCGCCACACATGGCCAGTAGACACATGAAAGCAAATGCCCCACTTCAAAAAGCAGGTCGACCAAAGCAATGGGCCCCCGTATTGATTTCTGTGTCTTTTATCTAAAGCTGCTGAAAACAAATTTCCTTTGGCGGTCAGAGCATGAAAACATGAAATAAACACAAGGCAACAGGCCCCTCGACACCAAAACTCTTACTGCAAGGGTCACAAAGCTTTGGTGAATCTCCAAAACAAGAGGCTGCCAAAATTAGACAATACAAATTCAAAATTCGCCCTATTTAGGTCTTATTGTGCATGACCCACCAAAATAATTAAAAAACTAAAGTTTTCTAATCTTTCATCAAAATGTAATTACTTGCTTCACTACAACTTTTCGGTTAACAACTGAAAATAAATTGTCAGTGGGGTAAGAAAAACAAAACTTAATACAATATATATTCTCTGAAAAAAGTATAATCTAATGCAATTACACAACAGTATACTAATGCCTTTTTCAGCATGTTTAGATGTAAACAAAACAAGTAATAAAATCCAGATCAGCAATGGTGCATTTCTTAGTACTTGAGTTCCCTGTGAGTAGTGATGTATGAATTATTATCGACGTCAAATATTTGAGGAATTAAACAGAAATGGGAAACGGATCAGAACACTGCCGCTTTATTCCCGAGACCTGACCCTGTGTGTGTTGTGAATGGCATGTCTGGAAATCCCTGGGATTTCTTTGCTCATAAAAGTCAGCTCTTTCAAGACCACACGGGATGGAGAATAAATAAGGGCCCTAAAAGAGATACTGCCGTTACTGTAGTTATCTGCCTTCCTACTGACTCTCACACACATGCGTTCTTAAGGGAAAACCACACCGATATCTGTTGTCTTGGTCTCCATTGTTCATTAGTTTAAACTAAACAGGTTTAAATTGTGTTCAGGCTGTGTATATACAACATTCTGCCTGCTATTTAAAAAAAAAAACATCTGATATCATTTCCAGTTTATACTAGAAATAAAAAGTCTAAGTTGAGCGCATTTTAGTAATACGATTTCCACGGGATTCTTTTGGCCATCATGTACTAATTATCAATATCCTTGATATTATATTTTGGCTCAATTGAAAATGGTTTAGCTAAGAGTCTTCAATTTTGGGCATTTTATGTCCAAGGGATTAATATATTCCATTAAAAATATATATTATATTATTTTATATTATTAAATTATATTATAATGTGTTTTTCCCTCGCAGACTTTCAACCCTAAACTATAAAAAAAATCCATAATAAAAAGTAAATACATTTAAAACTATGATGATCTAAAACAAAAACAAACCTAGTGTACATCATTCTTCATTTCTTCAACAACTAACAATTTTGCCCCTAATAGTTACTCTACAAGACAAAAGAATCAGGAAAACCTGAAATATGAGACGTGATGTGTGAAGAAAACAAGAAATGTCACTCCCAATCAAGTTGTAATTTTGTCAAGTTATGCATAAAGGTGAAGATATTCAAATGTGTTTATTCAGGATGCGCAACATGCTAGCTATAAAAGTAGCATCAGAAAGACAAATGAGTGTCCCAAAGTCTGGCCACAATGTGGTGTAAATGACAAAAAAGTGTACAAAAGTGTGCAAATGATCTGTTTCCCATTTCTACACATAGTTTGAGCTGAAACTGGCTGATACTGTCCAGGTCATACTTGAAGCTTGACATGAAAAATTCTACCGCAAACCCTACTGAAGTGCTTACAGTGGACACAAGTAGTGACAAATACCTGAACATTCTATACAGAAGACATTCACCAACACAAAATCGCATACGCGTCAGTTTATGACAGAGAGAAAATAAGAAGTGCATTTGCAGGATGTGATGGACAGCACAAATTGTGTGTGGAGGTGACTGTGTGATTCCATGTCCTTTCCACCGCTCACCGCAGGAAATTGGGAAATAACAGTCCTGTCACACTCGTCCAATTCAGCTTTCATTAAGTAAATCATCTCTCTCTCTCTCTCTCTCTCTCTCTCTCTCTCTCTCTCTCTCTCTCTCTCTCTCTCTCTCTCTTCTGTGCCCACGTTCTCCACCATCTTCTTCCACCACATCTCAGGCAGCTCTACCTCAAACAAACTTTGTTTATTCAGAGCACACAACAGAGGGTCTTTCTGACTGTCAGAATGAGGAAGTGAGCATGCAATCTAACACAGAATTTCAAGAGGCACACATAGCCACTTTCTGGCACAGACTGTTAAGCCAATTATCGAAAGGAGTCATTTCGGTCAAGCAATTTTAAACTATCAAACGACTATAGACAAAGACGATATGTTAACAAGCGCACAGCAAAGCTGCTCTTTAGAGATTAAAACCAATGTATGTGTCTGCTGGCCTGCACGCAAAGCTCACTTTTGAGAAATGGCTGCGGGTGGCGCTCAGTAACACATTGAGGAGAACTTTATCATCATAAATTATGCACGTAGGTCCAAGGCATCTCTCGAATAAGAACAGCCGTGATACCGTGAGAGCATCCAAAGAGGGCAAATGCATTGTCCCCATTTGCTAAACATGGCCTACTTAAGAAGATCTATTGCTTGGTGTAGATGAACGTGTGAACCCAACTTTGCAATCTCTACAGTATGAGTCTCGAGGAACAAACAATTGACTTTCAAATGAGGTGTTTAATCAGAGGGTGCGAGAACATCCTAGCACACGGGACTCACATGTAGTGCAGGTTTGGGTTCTGAGCGAAGGCCCGTGGCTGAATCACATGTAAGTTGCAGTTTGCAATGGTCCTGAAATGGAAAGGACAAACAAAGATGTATTAGTAGTTTCCCAACATTTTTTTCTTGCTGGCATTTTTTCAGTTTAAACACATTTAAATGATAACATTAAATCTTAAAGGTTCACCCAAAAATTAGTTCACCCAAAAATTACATCTCTATTATTAATCACTCACCCTCATGTCGTTCCAAACACACAAGACCTTTGTTCGTCTTCAGAACACAAATTAAGACATTTTTGCAACACAATGACCACTTTCAAGCCCCAGAAAGGTAGTAAAGAGATCGTTAAAATAGTCCATGTGACTACAGTGGTCTTTATTCAACAATGTTTTCTCTTCCCTGTCACTCTCTTATGCTATTCACGTTGTTGGGCTATTCACACAGTCCAGCGCTTCCGGGTTCTACGGCAGAACGCCGGCTCACTATTGGCTGAGCACCACATGCATGTGTTGTGGTGCTTACGTGTATTGCTAAGGAGAGTGACATGAAAGAGAAGAGACTGTTGAATAAAATCATTATTTTTGTTTGTTTTTTGCACACAAAAAGTGTTCCCATTGCTTCATTACATTAAGGTTGAACCACTGGAGTCACATGGACTATTTAAACGATGTCTTTAACCCTTTTATGGGCCTTGAAAGTGGCCGTTGTGTTGCAGTCTATGCGGAGATAGAAAGCTCTCTGGTTTTAATCAAAAATATCTTAATTTGTGTTCTATAGATGAGCGAAGATCTTACGTGTTTGGAACAACATAAGGGTGAGTAATTAATGACAGAATTTTAATTTTTGGGTAAACTAACCCTTTAAAATTAAACACGTGCAAAATGCTGAAAAATGGTATTTTACCGTTAAACGCATACCTCGGGTCTTTTGTGACCCGCAACATAATTTACTACCCTCCTCCTCATTCATTTTTTACAGATAGACATCAACCTTATAAGTATTCCTCAATCAATTTGTTATAAACAATATAATAAGAACAATCCCATTCATTGTTTTGTACAAATTGTATAGGGTCGCTGTTCTAAGTATATATATTTTTTGCCTAACAATAATTGAATATTTGATGACCGAATAAGTGCAATTCACCATTATTCCACAAGGTGGCAATGTCTGACACACAATGATGAAGTGACGTTTCACTCATAGTTACCGCAGGCAAAAAAATAAATAATAGGAAGTATCATCAGCAAAACTTGAAATGGCTCAGCGATTTACTGCAGAGCAAGTGCTGAATGCATACCTGTCAAGTATCCCGTTTTGGCTGGGAAAGTCCCGTATTTTACCCTTCTTTCCCGCCGTCCTCCCGTATTAGTATTTTCCTGTAAATCTCCCGTATTTTAACCTGCGTTATTAAAAAACAATAATACCGGAGTAAAAAAACAAAAACATTTCCAATCTGAGCTCTGTAACTAGCCTCGCGATAACTGCCATCTGCAGTAGCCTACAGTATAGGTGTCAGTTGTCGCGAGGTTAGTGTGTGAGGTCAGATGACGAGTGACAACGCGGGAAAAAAACTAAACAGAGACGGATGATGGACGTAACGATAGAGACGGATTAAGGCACTCCTGCCAAAAAAAAACAAACAAAAAAACCCTCGTGTAAATGCCGTGATCAATGGGACAGCGAATTTAATTATAAAATGTAAGTGACTTAATGTGAATTAATTGTTTATGGAACTGGCGTATGAAATCAGTGTCATTTCCAGTCATGATGGTATTCAGGTAAACAACACTCTTGTTAGTGTGATGTTGCTTAACTGTATCATATGTTATAAATAACTACACCATTTTAACTGTGTATGTTAACTGAGTTTCTTTGTATGAGCGGCGCTCATTTTTTTTTCGATTTTCTCCTAGAGAGGCTGCGCGAGCCTCAACAGCTCAACCATGTTAACGTCAGTTCGTTTGATATTATTATCCACTATCGATCTCCGCTTACACTGAATGCAGAATCATTATTGCACTTTGGTGATTCCTAGTTATTTTTTGTTTTGACGTTTTACTCAGGATACTTGTCCGTTGGGCAAGTAACATTATTTTTCACTTGCCCCTTCAAAAAATCCACTTGTCCCGGACAAGCGTTCATGTCGAGCCCTGCCCATAGCAATGCATGTTCAGAAAGGGTATTTAGCATGGTACAAAAGATTGTTACAGAGAATAGGATGACATTAGACAACAGAACTGTTTGTGCTCTACTCTCATGTAAAATGAACCACTCTGGCCCAGCCCACAAATACACTCCTTCCAAAACAGGCTTAAAGAAAAACTGTAAAAGAAAAGCAATATGAAATGAAAAGAATGTGTGGAATGAAAATAAAATATAAAGACAAGCAATGTTAAATGAACAGAAAATATGCAAATTAGCCTTTAAATAAATGCTCATCATATATACCCTTTTGTGTTTTCATTTGGGCTATAACACCTGTCTTAAAATGTAAGGGATACTGGAGCTTGGTTGGGGTGGTGGGACTGCTTGCGGTGGGCGCCGAAAAATTTCCCTTATTTTCAAATCCAAAACTTGACAGGTATGGCTGAATGCAATCAAATATTAGTGTCACAGTCACTTGATGGTGGATCTGGTGAAAAATGAGTGATAGTTTTGAGAATATGTTTGAGATTGCGAATATGATCCGGTTGCTGAATGTACTGGGAAATGAGCTCTGATGAGGACAGTGATGATGGTTTAAAACATCTGCTCAAACTGAACCCTTCCAAGCTCCAAAAGGTAACAAAATATGCTTTATTTTATTCTCCTGTAATTGTTACTCTAATATCAGGAGAGTTTTAATTTCTTGCAATTGCAAGAAATAAAGTTAGAATTGCGAGTTTATATCTTGCAATTCTGACTCTAATATCAGGTATAGATACTAAAGCTAGATAGCTAAAGACCCAAATATGTAATAATGATTGGCGAAACATGCATGTGTGAACTTGAAATATTTATGGTTACGTTCCTTTCACAAAATAATCTTGCTATGTTTTTCTATATAACATTTCACATCGCTTCAGTTTCATACTGGAAATCATTCATTTATCTCTAAATCTATCTTTTTCCACAAAATTTGTTTTTTCATCTGCGAGTGAGCAACATCTAAAGTGTGCAGCCACGCACACTCTTAGCTTAGAGGAAATATTTGTTATGACAAATATGTAAAACGAGTGCAAGAGATGTGATGGTATCATGGGAAAATGTAATTTTACTTATATCAACTATAACAATATCAACCACCTTGTGGCAAAGGACAATTAGGTTATGCTAATGTCAAATGCTGCACTAAGTTGCTTTGATTAGCCTAAAAGATTTTGCAAAAAGATCTTATTTGAGCAAATCATTGGTCTAAGAGGTGGTGAGCTGGTAAAAAAAAAAGTGAAAGACCAGTTCATGTTCGTCATTTTAAATGGATCTGACAGCAGCTAGAGGCTAAACGGGCTGCTAATTGTCTAGCCGTCTCGCAGCAGTGTCAAAAGGGGAAATGTGGAAGTAAAAGAGAGAGAAAAAAACATCATCTAATCTTCTCTTCCAGTCTGTCTCCTCTCCTCAAGTAACATCATTAAGGGCAGAATATCATCAAGAGCCTGCCTCCTTGCTTCTGGAGTTATTTACACTGGCAGCTGGAATCAATTATGTATATTGAATAATTTTTTTCATTGGCATTTGTGAGATGTTTATTTGCACGAAGCACTCTCAGCTCTTGTTATTAGGGGCTTTTTCTGGAACGATTGCATCAAAGTATTTTGTTTTGCAAGAGGTTGGAGACTTAAGCCAGATGAACACGATGCTTAACATGGATAATTATCAACTGCTAATTTTAAATTATGAATGGTGGCCCGAACGGATGTCTCAGACCAGACTAGATTGATTCTGAGGAGGAAGATTTTAAGACACAAGTTTGCCTAGCAAATTATTTATAGGATAGGATCATGTTTAACATGTGCACCCAAATCCCAGTGGCTCCTTAAAATGCTGACATTTGCAGATTAATCTACATAATTTGATTAATTGGTCCCATGTAATATGAGGTGTCTTTAACTACCATGTAGTACAATTTACTTATGGTGTTTATGTTGTATTGCAAAACACTTGCTGCTCTTGAGGTGGGGTACGGATAAGGTTAGGGACAGGTTTGGTGGTATGGGTAGATTTAAGGGTGGGTTAAAAGAAAAGGGAAGGCTCAACAGTGTAATTACAGAAATTAATTACAGATGTAATTACATGCAGGTAATTATACTTATAAAAGTACAAGGTGAAAACATGTACATAGTGTAAGTGCACTGTATCAAATTATTATTTTAAATGTTAGTGCATAGTAGTTAAAGACACCTTATATAAAGTGGGACCGATTAATTACTGCAGTAGCTAAAGCTAGCCAAGTTTCCATTACTAAAATAATTAAGTTGAGATTATATGATAATTAAAGTTAAATAAGAATTACCATACTCATATATTTCAAGTTAATTGTAATTAAAATGTATGAGTCACCTACATTTGCCAGGTCTGCTTAACTTCTTAACTAATTTTGAGTTTTGTCAACTTATTTGGGTTTTCAGTATAGCATGATCACTAGAAAATGTAACAAACATGCCTATTAAGATCTGTTCACACCGAGGACGATAACTATGTTCTAATAATCATTTTAATTCTTTAAGAACAGAGACTTCCACACACAACTAACGTTAACGACACAAACGACAAACGTTAACGACTTTCAGAAATATTTTTTTTCATCTGATAAAAACAGTTTCAGACGATAAAAACAGTCAGAATCCACCAGATTTTAAAAAGATTAAATATTTACAGAACATGATAGTGCGTTGGCGTGGACGCTAAGGTAGTCATCGTTCTTGGTGTGAACGGTAAATATTCTTTGCGCTAAAAAAGTGTCCTAAATGTTTGATGAACTTACCTTTGCAATAGAATGCAGGAAGAGCAAGAATGCAACCATATGCAAATTTCATGTGCGTAAATTGCAAATTTTGGGTTTTGCAAATTTAAACAATGAAAAAAAAAAAAAAAAATTTGACCAACAGAACATCTGAAATATCGGAGATTGACTTCTTGCCTCAATGCGAACGTCAAAACTGCATAATTTGTAGTGTCCCAGGAGTAGTTACACTTGCATTTTAAATGTTTTATTTGTTATTTATTAAAAACACAAGCCCTAGAGTGTGACATCATATCATGTTGCGGACTCATTCACATGCTAAAAGTCTAGACTCTAGAGTGATCACAATGAAAGCTTGTTTCCACCACAGAATAAAAAATAAAAAAGGTAATTGCGACTTTTTCATCTCACAATTCTGACTTTTATCCCTCAGAATTGTGAGTTTATATAGTCCGAATTGCGAGACATAAACTCGTAATTACGAGAAAATCTGAATTGTTAGATATAAACTTGAAATTGCAAGAAATAAAGTTAGAATTCTGACTTTATGACTCGCAATTGCGACTTTATATCTCGTAATTCCGACTTTATAACTCACAATTGCAATCTCACAATTCTGAGAAAGTTGCAATTACCTTAAATAGTTTTATTCTGTGGCGGAAACCAGCTTCCATAGATCACACATTCACTGTGGGGAGAAAAAAAAACCTTAATCTTCTCAGCTCAGAAATTCCCTCCTGTGACAGACTGTGACCAGGTTCTGCCACATCACCTTTATAGTGCGGGTTACAGTTAACTGCTAATGAGAACCTTATTAATCATTGCTCCTGGCCTCCATTAACCAGTCGAGCTGTAATAGGAAGGGAGAAGGAGGTTTGAGGGGCTCTTGTGAGGGAGGAAGCCCTACTTATGAAGAGCCAAGTAAAGTTATGAGCATCACCGCAGCAGACTGAATAAGGTAAAGCAAGTCTTGACCATATGGAGGGTGTTGGGGGATGTAATTAAATTTTCTGGCTACTTCAGCAGCATTATTTGATCATTTTAAAGCAGGCCATGGGGAGACACTTTTTATGTGGGGCTGGCTAGAAAAAGCATTTGGATGCCACTGTGAAACTCGCCCATGTTAGAATGCCATCGCTAGCAATACATTCCTGCTGATGTCTGATCAAAAAGATGTGGTAGCAATGTGGTACTCACAGTCTCTGAAGCCCAGTGTACAACGCCATGTCAACGTCCCTCAACGTCTGCAAGCCCGACCAGTTCTCAATGTGTCTGCAAAAACAAATCCAGAATATAGAATTAGAAGATATGCATCTACAAAGTCCCATTAGCCTGCAGAGAAAGGAAAGTTGTTGTAATTTGGTCAAAGAAAGAAAACAAGAGCATGATAAATGTTAGGAATTCATTGATATTAAAATCGGGACCAATAAGCCGATAATTATTCATTTACAGAGTGCTTGACTCTTGCATTGCCAATACAAGATCTTGACCAAAAATCAATGCATCTCTTGGTGGAAATACTTTTTTGTGCATCAATTTTTGCTCCAGATCTTGTAATGACAATTCAAGAGTCCAGCACTCTGTCAAGTCTCCTCCAGCACATTCCGAAGACTTTCAATGAATTCAAGGTCTGGACTCAGAATGGCCAATTAATGTGTGAAAATGATCCTTCATGCTCTCTCCCAACCATTCTTTCACAATGAGCCTGATGAATCTTGATATTGTCATCCTGGAATATGGCCATAATGTGTCTTCCTACATGGTTGTTTAAGAAATGAAAAGCTACACACTCCATCAATTAGGGTTAGAAGAGCTGTTGTCAAACATATAACATGCTAGAAACATAATAATCACTGCAATAATGATCCAATAATAGACTCTTAAGCATTTGCCTATTTAAATCCAAACAGCGACTTTTTATGACAGGGCAGTGTATAATTAACACATTAAAATTAATAACCAATATGCTACAAGTGGATTTAGTACATCAAGAGTATTACATCATCATAATAAATGCACAGTATGAAAAACAGATTATCTTTTTTAGACTACAGACTATTTTAGTTAGTTAAAATAGATAAATAATTGCGCCTGCTCATTTCCCCTGAGAAATAAAATACATTTCCAACCGATAAAGAACATCTGATAAAGCCATAAAACATTTCATTAGACCCCAAGAACAAAAATAGACAGCGCTCATGATTTTTTATCAGTACTGGTGCCAGTAGTTGACTGAAATAACTAGACCTCTTCAGCGCAGCTGTGACAAGAGCCAGCTGGCATCATAATTTTGTGTATTAACGCCCATTACAACACAGACTCTGATTAATAAATGTTTTCAGAAGTTTCACCAACGCCATAACCATGTTTCTAGAAGTTTCCCCATCTTGAACACTTTGGGCAGCCGCTGCTAAACGCTGATAAACACAGCCGCTCAGAAGAGAACGATGGCTTGTCGGCGAGTAGACGCAACTCAAAGTGAAATGAAACTTTGAGTTATGCAAATCACATTTGTTCAAGTCAACACAGATAAACTACAACTGTTTCAAATACAGAGGCAAATGCTTAATTTCATTACATAGACAAAACAAATATCAAACTAAGAGACATCTGCAAACAAATGATGTTTGACTCCCTTTGCTTGACCAAGCTGTTTAATAGCAAATAAATACAGATGGTAATTTCCCATTCACAGCCAGTTGTCAAAAGCATAATACACTTCTCGGCTGTTTATTTTTATAAGTTACCTACGTCACACGCTGACACGGGATCCAGCAGAGTAATTAAGTCCACATTGGCCTATCAGACAGAATCGGACATTAACCAAAAATTAGCCTGGATGGATGCAGACACAGACCATCTGTGGAGGGATAATAAAACATTTCTCATTTCTCATTAAAGAGACTTATTTTAGTAAAATGATATGGTAATTGTATGTGCTAAAAGTGTTGTAATGCTGATGTTTAAAGCATGCACACATTTACAAACATTTTAATTAGCTAAACAACTTTAGTAGTTGGGGTAGAGGCCAGAACGCCAGGAAAAACTGTTTTCCTAATCAATGCCGTACTGTGAAATGTGGTTTTGGAAGCCCTTCGGTTTGAAGGACCCTTTTGGCTGCAGGAACGTGTTTTCCAGTGTCAGTGACGAAGGGTTTTAGATGAAAAGAAGGAGGCTTCTGCCTCACCAGCATCTGTCTTCTGCTGGCTCATGTGCCATAGAGGACAGCCTGGAGACATATGTGGATATACTGTACCAGGAACTCATTATAACAGTAAACATCAATAAGATAAACTACTAAAAAGAGAAGAGGTGGTGCACTAATGGAATAAAATAACTATAATGAAAAATAATAAATATATAAAAATAATTTAAAAAAGAGTAAAGAAATATCCATTGTTCATTGCTACTGGCAAAAAATGCAGGCAGGAATTTACTTCAGTCAGTGTTAATTGGTATTCAACTATCCCCGGTTTCACAGACAAGGCTTAAGCTAGTCCCAGACTAAAATGCATGTTTGAGCTGTTTTAACTGAAAGCAACTTGCAGTGATAAAATATATCAGTGCCATTGTTTTGTCTTAAGATGCACACTAGTAATGTTTTTTTTCTAAGGCATGTTCATAAAAGATACTCAAATGTCCTAATTGAACTAAGACCTAATTTGTCTGTGAAACCAGGCCTTTAAATTTTTAATCAGTATATGCCTTCTGTCATTTTACTCTGACAGAAATGGCATTTTATTTTTTGTTAATATTGTATTACTTTATTTGATGATAATATGCGAAATGATAAAACTCGTCAACTATAACTGGAGAAAGTTTTAGAAAATGTTAAAAACGGTATAATCATTCATTAAAGTATAATCATTCATTTAAAATACGTAACTTATATACAACATTATAGAATTTATATATTATAAACTATCATTTCTGTCATGACAACTGTTGGAGTGTTGATATGTTTGGTTTTGGTGACATAGATCTGCTACGCAGTACAGTACAGTACAGTACAGGACTTGCTACTGCCAATACATACACAACATGCTTCTGCTGTACAATAGCATACATGAATTAGCCATGGGCAGATCTATACAGGTGGAGCTGGGGAAGGTGGACGGTTTCTGAAAGCACGCTGCACTGCTAAGGCAAATGCTAAGCAAGAATTTGAAGGTTGAACAGCAAGATCATTGACTACTGATACAGTAGGAACCAATCAGCTGTGCCTTAGAGAATGATGTGACTGCAAGCAGGTTGAGTTAAAGACCAGCCCATCTAGAGTTTCATGACATGAATCACCACTTATAATATATAATATTTTATTTAGAACTTTATTATAATACTTTTAGATATTATAGATAAACACTTAAAATGAAACAAAATATGTGTATTTCAAATAAATGCTGTTCTTTGGAATTTCTATTCATCAAAAAACACACAAAAAAAAAAGTTAAAAAAACAAAACAAAAAAACATTAATCCTCAAACATATACCTCGGGTCTTTAGTGCCCCGGGACGTCATTCACTACCCTCCTCCTCATTCATTTTTTAAAGTTAGAAATCAACCTTCTTAGTATTCCTTAATCAATTCATTATAAACAATATAACAAGAAAACGAATACAATTATAAAAGAATGCCTGTTTTCCCATTAATTAAATTGTATAGGGTCGCTAACAACCCGAGATGTGTAACAGTGTAAGTATATTTTTTTCTGCACAACAATAATTGAATCTTTGATGACTGAATAAGTGCAATTTACCATTATTCCACAAGGTGGCAATGTCTGACACACAATGATGAAGTGACGTTTCACTCATAGTTACCACAGGCAGAAAACAAAAGAATAGGAAGTATCATCAGCAAAACTTGAAATGGCTCAGAGATTTACTGCAGAGCAAGTGCTGAACGCAACCAAATATTAGTGTCACTGTCACTTGATGGTGGATCTGGTGAAGAAGCTGTCAGCGATTAAAATATTGATTTTGCAGATCATTTTGAGAATATTTTTTAAATGGCAAATATGAGCCAGATGCTGAATGTACTGGAAATGAGCTCTGATGAGGACAGTGATGATGGTATAAAACATCTGCTCAAACTGAACCCTCTAAGCTCCAAAGGTAACAACATATGCTTTATTTTATTCTTCTGTAATTGTTACTCTAATATCAAGAGAGAGTTATATCCGTGTTAGATATAGATCCGGGTCGCTAAAGACCCAGATATGTAATAATGATTGGCGAAACATTCATGCATTTAAGGGTAAAGCAGCACAACAGTTTTTTTTAACATTGATTATAGGAATAAATTACATTAGAAATATAAAACAATTTATTTATTAGAAAACATTCTTTTAAATTGTAATAATATTTCACAAATTACCGGTTCAAATGTATTTTTTTATTGAATAAATGCAGTCTTGGTGAGCATAGACAAAAACTGTCTATTTTGTCTTCATTATTATTGACAAAACCAAAAGTATCTTTTATCAACACACATTTCTAATTTCATTGACGAGATCAACATCGACTGTAGTTCACCATTACTTGCTGTCTGGTGCTCCCAAACGACTAGTTTAAATTACCCAAAATGCAATTACATCTAAGCTAATGACAAAGCGTTTAATTGAGGAGAGGGCTGCCACATCCCCTGGAGCATTTGGCTTGTCAGCAATGCAAATGCGTGCACTTGTAGTTTGCTGTCATGGAAATGCGATTCTCTCCCCTCTCATCCGCTGACAGGAAGTACTGCTTGGCATCTGGTGGCGAGCGAATCGAATGGTGTAGGCCATTTTGCCACACTCCTAAAGGAATCCCGAGTCTTAATCGCTTATTTATCTCTGGCACTTAATGACAAATGATTTAAAACTTCTGGGATTTGCCACTGTGTCATGCTCTCGATACTGTCAGTTCAATCATTCAGTGGCTCGGGCTCAGGCGCTTCTCTTTCCCGATCACTCATTCACTTGCACATGCACACACCCAGATGCTGTTTTTCTTGACACCGCGGTAAGCAGCTGCATGACACGCATCTCATGGATGTGCCCGGGAAATTACGAGCTGCCCTCCATCTGTTGCTAGCATCAGGTTTTCTGGGGTTGGCTTGCACATTTTTACATCAGCCGTAGAAATGTAACAATGTCCAAATCTGGTTTGAACATGCCAACAGTCTACACTTGATCTGTGTCTGTATGAGTGGGCATATGTGGGTGCATTTATGATTAAAACAGACCACATTCGTCACAGAGACACCTCGACGCGCATCCCGATTGGTAACTACGCGTGGTTCTACTCGTAAGTGATATTTATGACAGGTGGCTGGACTGTGGCTGCTTGAGCTTTGAGAAGATTGAGGGGCCGTCTGTCCATTGCACGGATCATATGATATGGCAATCGTTCTAAACCAATTCTACAAATACTGATCTGAAAAATTAAAGGTCATGTGATTAGGCAAAACAGACGGCCAAAATGTCCAAATGATTTACCCAAAAATACAATTCTGTCATTACTCACCCTCATGTTGTTCCAAATCTTAATTTCTTCTTTGGAGTATAAAATGAGACATTTTGAAGAACGTTATACTGACAATATAGTATAATGTGTCCGTCAAGCACTGTTATTATTGTTAACTAAAAAAGTTTTTGTTCATTGAAATATATTTCATTAATTAAAATAAATAAAATATACACATAGGATGAAAAACTAATTTAGAAAATTATTTAAATGAAAATTAGAAATGCTGCCTTGGCAACGAACTGAAATAAAATAATTTAAGTTTAAGAATTAAATTTACTAAAAAAATTCAATTGAAATAAATTAATAATTAATAAACGTGACCGTCAAGCATTGCTGTTAATGTACTAAAAAGTTTTTGTTAGTTTAAATATATGTCATTAATTAAAATAAAAAAGGAATCAACAAAGACTGAAAAACGAATTTACAAAATAACTTAAATGAAAATTAGAAATGCTGCCTTGGCAACTAACCGAAATAAATTTAAGTTGAAAATGTATTCAAATATTTAATAATAACTAATAAATTAAAATAAATAAAATGAATAAAAATGACTAAAGGACATTTAAAATTACTTTAACTTTAAAATTAAAACTGACAAAAAAGTTAATTCAAAATATTAATAAATACAATTATAGTAGGCTATATATATAATACCATTATATATGACCATGCCATCAAAAAAGCACCAGAAAAGTGATCCATATCTTAAAGGCATAGCTCATCTAAAAATGTTGTCTTCATATACTCCCTCGCTTATAGCGATTATGAAATTGCAATTCTTTTTAATGCGCAGCTTGTCAGTGAAGCACCACTCTTGTGATAAGTAGTACATTCTGCCACATGCATTTGAAAAAGCAACACACGTCAAACATCTTTCCAAACAAGAGAAGCATTTATGAACCTCTTGTCCAACAAAAAACAACATTTATTAACATGTTTTACTCACTTCTAACAACAGTTGAGCATCCTTCTATGAGATGATGTGGCTTCTTACAGAATAAGGCACTCAACATATTATGTCATTGTATTCTATAATGATAAAGGCTATGTCGATTAGCATTGAAGTATAATGAAAATAAATGAGAAGGCCTAAAGAACTCAGATAAACCATATATTGTCGCGGCCGTGTGTTTATTAGTCATGTTTAATCAATCAAAGCGTTTCAGTCTTCTGTTTATTCAGCTATAGCAATAGTATGATGCCCATAGGGATTTCCTGGAATGACTTTTGGGTGAATTATTCCTTTAAAAAATAGCCACAGGTCACACACTTTGGTGCTTTTACAGCAAATTTTTGGTCTTCACAGTCTCAGTACCCATTCAAGTTCCTCACATTCCAAAGAGCGGCGTAAACAGTCTCCTTTTGGGCTGCACAGAGGAAAATCATACAGGTTTGGAACAACACAAGGGCAATCTGGCTATCAGCTAACAGGATGATTTTTCACAGTTCTTTGAGTACTCATCAGCATTTCTTTAAACGCTGAAGAGATTCTGCAGACTGCGCTTAAACAAAGTTGAATGCACGGAGAAATCGAATTTTGGAGGGGAAGTTGGCGGACGGTGATGGACTAGACAGATCTGAAAGTGTGAGCTGGGTTTTTGCCCCTGTGACTAACTGACAAATCGACTAATTGATGGCTCCATTGATTGTACTGTGCAGTTTCTAAGTGACCAGTAATGAGTCAAAGAGCAGACCCAGAGCGTATGAAGAACAAGTATCTAAAGTAGACACGTCTTCCAGTGGCTCCTGTACACTTCCAGACCCATTTGGCCCTCTTCAGTCATCATATCATAATGGCTCCGTAAATCTTTCTGGTAAGCACACATAAAAACAAACTTGTAAACAAACATTCCTGTGAGGATTCATTAAATATGTGCAACGGTTTGCCACAATAAACATTCATGAGAGCTAAAAGCTTCTGCAGATGGCCACAGAATGACTTGAATTAATCACAATTTGGTTTATTGTAGAGATTTAAGCATTACTTTTATGGCAAAACTGTCTCTTTGACACTTCAAGCCTGCCTTAAAAAAAACATGCTGCCATAAAACATTTTAAATTCATTCAAATAAGACAGCTTATATTGCTGTCATATAAGGAAATGGTTATTGTAAAAAAAAAAACCCGTCAAACTTGAATTTCCTCCATCCATAAAATTTCCAACCATAAAAGGAAGGATGTTTTTCCTATTCCGGGGAAAATCTTTAGCCTACATATCTGTAACAGTGTCACCTCAGCTCTGTAACGTGGGACACAAAAGGAGATCTTTTGTAGAGTGTCCAAGCTGCTCTTTTCCATTCAAGAAACATCCACAACAGAAAAGCTGTTATCTAAAGCCGCGTTTCTACCACAGGAACTAGGGACTTTGGGGTGGTACTCTGTGTGTTTCGACCGCAGGGACCAGGGTCTAATTGAAGTTCCAGGTAAACATTTTCCCCCTCAGAAGAACTTTCGGGGGTGGGGCTTAAATCATGCTGATTGGTTGAGTTCATGCAGCATTCTGATTGGTTGACTCCATGCAGCAATTTATTTCAACCACCCTTTTTTAAAGTCTTTTGCGGTGCGTGCAGTAAGAGTTGTTTGCTATTCGAATAAACAATGGAGTTTAAAAAATCCAACCGATGGACCGACGACGAGGTTTGAGCTTTATTAATGGGTAACTAAACCCTAAACCAAATTTTTTTGTTAATGATCTGCAAGACTGGGGCTTTATTTGTGCTGTTCATTGCTATAAAGTGTTTTAATTTTATAATATATTGTTTAAAACCGTCTGAGTGCTGCCCTCTTAAGGTTGAACGGTGGCCACTGCAGTTGAATTTTCCTATTGGATGTTGTAGGTCATCGTGACGTAGGATGGTTCTTCCAACGGCTCACTATCCACACCTCTGGCACGAGCTCACCACGCTCTCAGAAATGTTTTCCTCAATCACATGATGAGAACGGCTTGACTCCAGTATGAACTTTCATGTTACATGAAGTAGAAACATTATAAAAATGCGGTTAAATAATGCAGTTTTCAGTACACGTCAGGCTTTTCTTGCGATAGTATTGCCGCCCGTCATGTGTACAGAAGATCATTTTCATACATGAGACGCACTTTCAAACCCTGACACGCAAGTGGTTGCCGTAGTAACGAACAACAATACCGTAATGTGCTGGCGTATATAGTCTAACTTTTATTTGAGGAAATCTGTTTATAATAGGCTATTAGGTTTGAACTTATTGGTCCTGCTTATTGATTCAGTTAATTTGAATTAAAATACAACATATGTTTCTGATCTATTTTTAGTGGCATTCAGTATAAGGATTTGACTGTTCATAGATTAGTTCAGTTCTCTTGCGCTGCTGCTTCGCTAGCATCGTTGGCATCAGGAGTTAATGCAGTTTGAGCCAGCGGCTCGCATTGATAAGGCTCCTTTAAGCTTATGCAGAGAACGAAATCCAGCGGGAACTGCAAAGTCGCGCGCAGTCCTACATCACCTGACTAATTTGCTTAATATTCACGGTACTTTAGACCACGATGGAAACGCAGACAGCAACAGGTCTGGGGGTGGGGGGAAGTTCCTTGGACAAATTCCTGGGACAAACCCAATATAAGATACCTGCTTTTTTGTGTGAAAAACAACGCAGAGCTGCAGCTAACAAGATAAGCATGGCTTGTTTTAAGTCCCAAGTGAGCATAAAAATGCTTGAAGCAACATGAAGCGGAAGTCAGACTTAAGCATATTGCTTTAAATTTGCATCTATCACTATCCACCCAAATTCAGGTCTGCCATAACATTACATTTAAAATGTTGTTAACCAGGTTCTACAATATCAACATACATATTATATATATATATATATATAAAAACATAGGCTACAAAACAATGCAATGGAATTTGATACTTGATACTGAACCGATACCACAACAAAAACCTAAAACAAAAAAGTTAATGGAATAATAGATTACCCACATGGAACACACCCACATGGCATATATATAATTTATTTACCAGCATGTATCTGTCCTGTTTTTTAGCATTTTTAATAATAGATAATAAAATAACATATTAAAATAATAATTTCTGTAATGTTGCATAGGAAATGCGCATGTATATATGAAATACTGATGCTCATGAGAAAGGTTTTCATCAGGCAAGCCCTTTTTTGTTGCACACAGTAGGATTTCTTATTTCACAGTAACAGATTTACTTCTGACCACTACCTAAACGCTAGCTGGTGCGTTCTCTGCCAAAAGTACAGATTGCTCTATGAATGGCTAAGGAAGTACATCATCACATCCCAAACCTCCAAAAACATCTAGTTCCATCTCCAAAATGGTGTCGCAACAGGAGGGATTGGTCTGCTTTTCATAAATATTCCAGTATTGGAGATCTGCATATGCACTCTGTTTGATGTAGGGAATCAGAGAGACGGTGTGAAACACTGGAGGACTGCCAGCTCTAAATCTTCCCTTCACTTCAGCTTTAGGTGAAGAATGAATACAAAGTCATGGTGAGTTACCGAACCATTCCAATAATTAACTTCGTGTAGCAACACGCTGGCGTAGCGAGATCTGACAACCCCACAAAACTTCATTTCTCTTTTTATTGTTGTTCGTTCCCTTCTTTCCTTTCGGTCGTCAACATGACAGATGCACAGCCAAAGCTATAGGAGTCCAGACATTTATTTTACACATCAATGATCCAAATGCTGAAAGGAAATGCTGAAAAAATAAACAAGGAGCTAGAAATCAAACTCAAAGCAACCACGGATCTACTGATGCGTCTGAGACCAGCCTTCGATGAAATATAGGACTATAATAGACTTGTTGACATTACATAAACAAAGAGTCATTTTTATAATATTTAAAGCAAAGCGACAACTTCCACTAAGCTTTACAACACTACTTATTTACATTATTGGCTCACAGAGTGTTTTTTTATATATTAAAATATAGTGAATGTTTTATAAGCAGTAGGATGACCAGTGTTGGGGGGTAACGCATTACAAGTAACTTGACCCTTATTGGCCAATGTCTTGCTGCTAACCTTCGACGATTCAGTTAAACCATGAGTAAAAATGACTAGATTTTTACTTTTTAAAATTTTTCTCCTGTGTCCTATTCTTCCATTTTCTTACAAAGTAACTAAGTAACTCAGTTAGTTACTTTTTAAGGGAGTAATGCAATATTGTAATGCATTACTTTTCAAAATAACTTTCCCCAACACTGAGGATAACCATATTCATCCACACAATGCAAAGCATAACCAAAACATCCTTCCACATAATGCGTGCAGTTTTGTTTTTTAACCGTTAGAGGGTCAAAAGTTACATTGTGTACCAAAAACATAACACAGTTGGGAAAAACTGAACTAAATTACATTTTTATCACTCCAAAACTAACTAAAATACATTTAAAATGTCCCAAAATACTTTTGGAGTATGATTCATGGTATATACAAATATGCACATCACATTACAGTGTTGTTTTAGTATTATTTATATATTATTATATTTATTAATATTTTGAATTATTTAAATTATAAAAAAATACAAATGTATTTTATATTTCGAAAATTTTCCATTTCCATTTTAGTTTAAATTTTAGTCATTTTGTTATGTATTTTTGTCTCTTTTTTCATATTTCTATAAGTCATCTTTAAGTCAGTAATTCCTTTTAATTTTAGTCACTTTAGAGCTTTTCAGTTAGTTAGTTGCCAAGGCAACATGTCTAATTTATGTTTTATTTTATAATTTAGCTTTATTTCATTTACAAAAATGATTCATAATAATCAAATAAATAAAACTGAAAACTAACAATGACGACTAACAATTAAATAAAAATAGAAATATAAAAAATAACAAACTTGAATAACCCTGTTGGGAATTGAACACATGGCCTTCCATTTAAAAAAAAAAATAAACTTACTTTGAAACTTTTAACTCAGAAATTGCTAAATTTCACAAAAAAAGTAACACATTGAATTAAATGTGAGATTATGAAGAAGAAAGGCTGAAATAGTTTTTTCTTGCACAACTTTAAAAAACAATTTTAGCACCATGCTATAGCCAGAGGAACATGCTACACAAGGAAGTAGAGCTATAAATATATTTAACAGTGACAAAAATGACCACGTACAGAGGTAAAAAAGGTGCTAAAAAAAACATTCAGGGATTGAATCCCAGAAGCACAGCCCTGGTTTGAAGAGTTGCGACAGTGCAATGACCTGAACTCAGCTGGGTGCAGAAATGACAGGGGAGACACTGAGGATCTGAAAGCCATCATACAAACTTGCACTGCTTCTAAAAGCCTCATTTATCGGCTTGAAAAAAAAACCCAGAATGCTTTTTCGCAGCCGGACCCCTGTGGCAATCCATGAGGCTAAGCCGATGACTGCGCTTCAGCCAGAGATGGAAGAGAAGGCACAGGAAGGTGCAGAAGAGACGAGGGAGGTCTGTTGGCCTTTCTTTTTTTTCTCCCTCCATCTCTGCCGCCCCTGATCTCAGCGGTGAAGCCGCCCACTCACTCAGCTGTTCTCTGGAATCCGCAGGCTGCTTTCAAAACTGGTTTTGTAACCACCAACAGTACCAGCCTACATGAAGACAAAAAACAACACCCCTCATTCCTTCCCCCAAAAAAGCTATTTAATCATAATAGTTCTATCATGTAGTCCAAGCACACCTAATGATTGAAAGTAAGAAGGTGGCATGAACTGGTAAGAAACGGCTCACACGAAAATGTACGCTTGGCATATTAGCATACTGCTTTTATCCCAGCGCCGCTGTTCTGGATCAACAAGCCCTCGGCAGCATGAGGTACAGCCATATTGTGCTGAGTCTGCAAATTATTCTAATCCGAGACGGGCTGTAAAAACAAGCACATATCTGAAAGCAATGATGCAACTGCAGCTCGTGCTGCACCAAAAATAGCCATGCTTTAACATAAGAGGGACAAAATAAAAAGATGTGATTACAACATGCACACGACTGATACTTGATTTTCAAATGTTACTTGATTCATTGGGCCCTACACTTACGACGCAAGTCTTTTTTGCTAGTTTCAGCCTGACGCAGTTACCATTTTCACTTGTTTAAATAGCAAATGCATCTGAAAACGAGATGTGTTCAATGGTGCAGTCGTGCAGTCGCACCAACAATGTGCCTGAACACACCTCGTTTTCAGACCAGAAAAAGGCCTTTATTTACCCCCCGGAGCCGTGTGGAGTACTTTTATAATGCACTTTTTGGGCCTTCAAATTTTGGTTCCCATTCATTGCCATTATAATGCTTGGATTAGCCAGGACATCTTTTATTATAACTCCGATTGTATTCGTCTGAAAGAAGAACGTCATATACACCTAGGGATGGCTTGAGGGTGAGTAAATCATGGGGTCATTTTCATTACTGAATGAAAACTATCCCTTTTACATACTTTGCTAACCTTTTGTTTTGGAGCTTTTATGCAGCCACCATCTTCTCATGGTGCAAACAAGAAGTAAACTGCTCGGGTCATGTGACAGTTTGCACTAACCATGTGACACCGCACACATTTAATTGAGACCCTTTATTTTTTTTCCACCAACACCAGGCGGTAACATTTTTAGAGTTTAATAAATGAAAACATTCTTTACGGTCACTATTGTGACCAATGGGATTTAATGGGTCAAGTGTTGACGAAAAAATGCGTCTTCACTTGTTTCTCGAAAAAGAGTCAGCAGCTCAGGTTGAGTTAGGCGGGTCATTCCACCAGCTTGGAACAGTCAAGGTTAAGGTTCGTGAAAGTGATTTTCTGCCTCTTTGGGATGGCACCACAAGGCGCCATTTGCTTGCAGAGTGCAATCTTCTGGAGGGCACGTAGGTTTTAGGTATAGGCAACACATGCTCACTCCCAACTCGTCACATATTGATGCTTGGTCAGGACCCCTGGGCGTCAATTTTTAATGCAAAGGGTACTCCTTTAGCATCATTGTGCAGGGTGCTCCATTGATTTCAGTTGTTTGCCCAATGCGTCAGATCAAGATTCTTTGCATTTGTAAAAGTAGATTTTATAAATATTTATAGGCTACTTTTATATTTTGGAGCAACTAACCCCACTCCTACCCTAAACCTAACCACTTCTAAACAATATAAAACATGTAACAGGTTTATCTTAAAGGTTCAGTGTGTAGTATTTATGAGGATCTATTGACAGAAATGCAATATAATATACATAAATGGAAGCTTTAGCGTAAGTTCTGCCAGGAAGACTTAATTGTCATGTCACTTTAATTTTATCTATCCAATCACATGCTAAATACCTGGGTATAAAAGATCGGTACTTACACATGTCTGAGTTCGCAGATGCTGACGCTCCAATTCACCGCCATCCTCCCCACCACCTCCAAGTCAAATCCTTCCCTACATGCACCCCACCACCACCAGGATGGTCCCTTCCATACCTCACGGGGGGGTCGGCAGCGCCTCTGCCTTCGTCTTCAGGCAGGATATGCAGAGTCCGGACCCTCAGATTGCGAGCTACGGACGGGGCCTATGCCAATATACTTTATTGCTTGCTGGGTTGTTAATAAATGGATAATTGTCACAGTATTTATTCTCCCGAGTCTTATTCTCCCGAGTTTCTGGCAGAACTATGTATTCAGTAGATTATAAAGACCTTACATAATGTACCGTTATGCTTTTATTACCTTAGAATGAGCTATTTCCATCTACATACACCGCGGGTCCCCTTACAGTGAAGTTGCCTTTTTGCGCCGTCATTTTTCTACAGTAGCCCCAAACGGACAAACTTCTCTACAGAGCACTCTCTGCTGTCTCAGACAACGACATCTTTGTCTTGTGTCGGCCACCGTAGCTTCTCTATTTGCTCCGAAGGGGCAATGTTACGGACATAATGTTTTAAATTGAGAATCACACTCCAACATGTCATAATGGCAAAATCGTAACCTAATATATAATTTCATCATGACGATAACATTCCCATGCCCAACGCGTCTGTGTATGACGCCAAAGGTTTCTCATAAAAAATCAATGGAGTACCCTGGCCGTCGAAAAAATATGCTATAGGAGTACCCGGTGTGTTAAAAAGTGACGCCAAAGGGTCCTGACCAAGCATCAATATGTGACGAGAATTTGCCAAATTATAATAGTTTGTGGAACCCAGTTCTGGTTTAACAGTTTAAAACCAACTGCTGAAAGTCATTACTCTAAGTCGCTTGTCTGAAGAACACGAAAGCAATTCTCACGTGTGACGCCATGATAATTTGAAGCAGTGCTTTGTACGTGTGGGGAAAAAAATGGATTTATGAAAACATGCTGAGAAAATAGGTTTCACCTATGAATACAGCTGCACCCTCAAAACCATTAATGGGAAACTTTATCTCATTCATAGAGTTCCATTAAATGTTCAGGGTAACTATGGACAGAGAATCCTAAAAGATGGTTGCTATGGAAACTCTGCTTTTGTTTGAATATTTGCATGCTATTAGATCTTGCTAAACACAGGATATACAAACCTCAGCTCACTCTGGTAAAGAAAACTTAAGGTGCGTTAACATAAATATGCTTTAGTAGAATGAAATATTTTCATTCTTATGCATAACATTTTTTTATAATTATTTTTCATGTAATGAATTATGAAACACTGATGATGAAATGGAAAATCCTCATCATGAAGTGAATCTCTTTAAGCTCAAGTATGTGCACCCAGACAACAGAACAACAGAACAAATAATATCCTGGTTTATTGATCATATTAAAAGAATAGTTCACACAAAAACGGAAACTGTGCCATCATACTCACCCTCATGTCACTACAAAAACCTGTATGACATTGTGTCTTTAATAAACTACAGAAGATGTTAGACAGGATGTTTACACGCTCCTTGTTTGACTTTGGAAAAACGTAAGTAAAAAGTATTATTCTTTTTTCTAGAGAATCTCCCGGTCTCTATCCTTGACTCTCTAAGTTCCTCTCTAAAGCCCGGGATACACTGCATGATTTTGGCAATCATATAAGATCATTAACGACATGGATCTATTAAACTTGGGTACAACATGCATGTAGACTGTACGATGATGACATCTTTTGACTCGTAGGCTACGATGCAAGTTTATAGAATTAAACGTCATCAGTACGCGCTAGTGGTAAACAAAAAGCAAGATGAATCGCACTTTGGCAGTTGTAGTTTTTATGTGTGCTGAAAAATAGAGGACGCAGCGAAAGAGGAAAAGAAAAGAGCTTGAGGTAAGTTTTAGCACCATGTCGAATTTAAATTGGCTGGTCAGTAGACATTGGTCGTAGGTTATCTTTGGTCTCAAGACTGTGACAACGGCCATCTTTGAACCTCTCTCATTGTAAGACATAGGACCACCGATTAGGAGCCACGGTCACAGAAATCGTCACGATTGTTTCACGATGACAATCTTTAGCCTGGGACAGCCGAAAAATCATGCAGTGTATCGTGGGCTTAAGAGAGTACTTTGCGGTGGACGTTTGCGGCCCCACAAAAGCACAATCTTCTGCTCTTCGAAGGGATTTGGTTACACTGGGATCTGGTCCAAATATCAGTGGAAACCTTTCGTGATGCATCCCAGGGCTCCTATCACAACAGCTGGCACTATCTGTGTTCTCAGGTTCCAGGATATGCTGATGTCGATTCCTAGGCACTTGTACATAGTGAGCTTGTCGTTCTCCTTCTCCACTATGTTGTGGTTCACCGGGAGCACAGACTGTCTTTCTTGTTGTGGACAATGATGGCCTGGGGCGGTTTGCAGTGATGGTCAGGTCGGTAAACACTCCCTTGTCCCACATGATGGTACAGCCGTCTGTTTTGACTACTGGTTGTGGGACATTATTATTATAATTTTTTAAAAATCTTATAATACATAAATAAAATAGTAAAAATTAAATTAAATTAAATTAAATTAAATTAAATTAAATTAAATTAAATTAAATTAAATTATATTATATTATATTATTTGCATTCAGGGGTGCATCAATTTTTGGTTCAGGTCTTGTAATGACAATGCAAGAGTCCAGCACTCTGTCAAGTCTCCTCCAGCACATCCCAAAGACTTTCAATGAATTCAAGGTCTGAACTCAGAGGTGCCAACTCATGTGTGAAAATGATCCTTCATGCTCTCTCCCAACCATTCTTTCACAATTTGAGCCTGATGAATCTTGATATTGTCATCCTGGAATATGGCCATAATGTGTCTTCCTACATGTTGTTTAAGAAATGAAAAGCTACACACTCCATCAATTAGGGTTAGAAGAGCTGTTGTCAAACATATAACATGCTAGAAACATAATAATCACTGCAATAATGATCCAATCATAGATTCTTAAGCATTTGCATTTAAATCCAAACATGAAGGCACCTGAAAAGAATAACTAATGCCCGTCACATCAGCCTACAAGACATTGCGTCAAGAGCAATGTCCTTGTGTTTTCAGCCACCATCCGAAAGAAAGCAGGACATCGATGTGTCTTCCTGGGTGGGTCGGTTATAGTTCAGTCAGTGCAGACTATAGGTCTGGGCCGAATGAGGATGTGTAACACACTTGCAAACTGGATTAAGATGGCCTTATGTTGTCATCAGCATTTCTGTTAACGCTGAAATAGTCCAGAGCATGGAATGCCACTAGAGCCGTGCTGTCGGGAGAACATTTTGGGGGATCATATCCTTCTGGCGCCAGGCCACATGAGCCCGGCATAAAAGAAAATAAAGGGTCTGCCACTGTTTAGCGTAAAATAATGGGTTTCAAGTACCTCCCATCTGCGAGGGCCGATAAATAGTGATTGAAAAAGAAACTTAAGTCAGCCCTGCTGAGGGAAGTTATTTGCCGTACCCTTTAAATATTAGACTTTATAGCTTCATGATTGGGCTTTATGAGCTGAGAACTGCATATTTCATCTCCAGGTCTCACATCTTTTGGGTCTTTTATGAGATTTGTATCACATTCGCATGTTAGTGTGCAAGCCTGAGTCAGTTATCTTGGAACCTCAATGTAACAAAGCTTTTAAAGCAAAGCCAGATCATAACGCTTGAAATAACACGTTCATATTTATACGCAAGTGTATTCTGGAAGCTGCTGGTTGTATACGGGACTGTAATATGAAACTGCATTATGAAATGATAAATGTCATCAATTTGCTTCAACAGTAAAGGGTAGAAACCTGAATTCACAGAATAAGAATACCTCTAAAGCAAACTGACTCCACAGAAGTTACGCCCTGTTTACACCTGCTATTAAAGGGATAGTTCAGCAAAAAATGAAAATTAGCCCATGATTTACTCACACTCAAGCCATCCTAGGTGTATATGACATTCTTCTTTCAGACGAATACAATCGGAGTTAAATTAAAAAATGTTCTGGCTAATCCAAGCTTTATAATAGAAGTGAATAAGAGCCCAAAATTTGAAGGCCAAAAAAGTGCATCCATCCATTATAAAAGTAATCCACACGGCTCTGGGGGGTTAATAAAGGCCTTTAGAAGAAAAGGCATGAGTTTGTGTAAGAAGAATATCCATATTTAACACGTTATAAAGTAAAATATCTAGCTTCAGCCGTATTCAACTTACGGAAAAAGCCAAACTGGCGCGACATGTGACGTAGGACGTAGCGGAAGCATTTTGAACTGTGAGAGGAGTTACATTGGCATCACTGTCTGGTTTGGGAGCACCACCCAGGCAGAGAGGAAGCCTCTCCAAAAGGTTATTAAGACTGCAGAGATGATCACTGAATCTGATCTCCCATCCATGGACACTATATACACAGCATTGCAAGAAAAAAAGCACTGAACATCCTCAGGGATACATACCATCCAGCTAACTCTCTGCTCTGGCATCAACACTCAATATATAACCTGAGAGACAGAAGACCAGACAGTCTCATTACAGATAAAGCACGTTTTTATAACTGTTACTTTCTAGCCATAGTCAGACTGATGGAAAACGACTTAAAAGGAATACACCACTATTTTTGAAAATAGGCTCATTTTCCAACTCCCCTAGAGTGAAACAGTTGAGTTTGACCGTTTTCGAATCCATTCAGCCAATCTCCGGGTCTGGCGGTAGCACTTTTAGCATAGCTTACACTCTAAAAAAAAAAGGTTCTATATGGCACCAAAAAAGGTTCTTGGCTCGTTATCATAGGGGAACCTTTTTAGTGCTATATAGCACCAATTTTGGTGCTTCAGTGGTTCTTCAGCGGTTCTTCAGAGGTGCTATATAGCACCTTAGTCAAAGAACCGGTGAAGAACCTCTGAAGAACCGCTGAAGAACCACTGAAGCACCAAAATTGGTGCTATATAGCACTAAAAAAGGTTCCCCTATGATTACGAGCCAAGAACCATTTTTGGTGCCATATAGAACCTTTTTTTTTTTAGAGTGTAGCATAGATCATTGAATCTGATTAGACCATTAGCATCTCACTCAAAAGAAACCAAAAAGTTTTGATATTTTTCCTTGATTCTTCTGTAGTTACATTGTGTACTAAGACAGACGGAAAATTAAAATAGGTTAACTTCTGTCAACATAACCAACGTGACAACCTGCTTGCACAGGGAGCATGCTGGGGACTATTTAATATCATTGCGCCTGCTGCACCCAAGGTATGGCAGCAAAGTTCCTTGATTTTTACACAGAAATGAGAGTATAGTTCCTAGCCATATCGGCCTAGAAAATCGCAACTTTTCATTTTCCGTCAGTCTTAGTAACAGAAGGGAAACAAATATGTCTCTCACTTCTAAGATCACAGGGTATCTCTGTCATGTAGAGACTGCTAAGGTTATTTTATGACACACACCTTCCTTTTTCCCTATCTATGTAACGTCATGCACCATACTCACAGAAATCTAGCAAGTAGGCATGCTAACGCTACACTGCTGTGTCAATGAGCTAAATAGCCCTGCTAAGCAGCACACTAGCCTTACTGTTTTTCACTTTCTCTCCAATTTCCGAGATGGGTTTGTCAATGCTAACAAAGCTGCTCTTTAGTCACTTTTAAGTCTAATAACGTGTCAGACACCATAGTCGTGCTTGTTGGTTGTCTCTGTGCCTAGTGGGCCGTGATTTATTTGAAGTCCCACTTCAAACGCCTGCTAGCCTCTGGTGAAGCTAATATATTCAATGTCCAATGTCATTGTGATTTTTACAGATTGGAAATGAGAGCTGGCATTAGAGTTCTCCTGGCCGAAGAGCCCTGTTCGGCTGTAGCTAATGTTTTAGATGAACACTAAACCCAATTACCGTTTCAAGCCAGAGAAATCAAAGAAAAGTGTAAAAATGCTCTCATTAGTCAGAGCATATGACATTGTTTAATCCTCATTAAAGACTCGGGGCCTCTTAGAGCTGTTAAAAAAAAAGAAATTATGGTAAGATACACCGAGCCAGCCTAAGAAGCACATTTACAGCAGTATGTCACAAATCTCCATGACTTTATTTACCGCTAAAGACCAGCTGCCGTAATAGGAAATGAGAGGGCACGATCATCGAACACCACTCAAAACACTCAATTGTCTTTTTATGAGGTTCAAAAGGCCTTTGAAATTAATAAACGTCAGTTTTAATGAGTTCAACGGATCAGCGATGTGTGCATGTTGCAAACACGGTCCTTCTGTTGTCGTACTCGCGGCCAAATGTGCCCGTCTCTGCCAGCGAAACCCAGCCTAGTCTCAAACTGCTTAATTAGGTCTGCAATAAAAGCGCAAGCTGATCTTATTGATTTGATCTTGTTTAATAAATGTGACGGAACTGATTAGAATAAATTGACCCAGGCTCATTGAAAATACGCACCTGTGGTGAAATTTCTACAAAATTATATTTTACGTTGATTCTTGAAAATTTTGCAACATATTCAAAGTGAAATGTCAAAACCAAAACAATAGAAAAACATTTCAACAGTATGCCAGCCAAGGTGAAAAAGACAAACTATTAAATGTATTAAAAATGCACTTGAAATTCAAGTAGTATGTTTATAGTAGGCCTATATTTGGATTGTACTAAAAACATACTCAAGTAAATTTTTTATAAATTTAATAGTATGTCTTTTCACCTGAGGAGCTGCCTGAACAAACATTTTGCCCCTGTAACCATAATATGTGTGAATAGGAATTAAAGTTGTTGGTGTTTTACTGCCTCTAGTGTTTATTTCAGTGAAAATGCAGTAAAATTGTATATATAGGTAGGTTTTTCCAATGGACCCTTTTCACATTTCCCGTGTTCTCAGAAGAAGAAGTCATCATGGCTGGGTAAACCTCTATAGTTGTGAACAGAAAACACAACAAATATATTTTTTGTACCCACAAACAGTGAGTAACGTCTCGGTTACGTATGTAACCCTCGTTCCCTGAGGAGGGAACAGAGACGTAACGTTAGTGACTAATGAATGGGAGTTTCGCTTAGAAGCCAATTACCTTTGAGGAATTTAACAGTGCCCAATGGCAGTGCCAATGCCATGGGCATGCGGAATTTGCATGCGTAACTCCGTCCCACCTCGTGGGTATATAAGGAAGTACGCTGGCAACATCGCATTATGTTACTGCTGCGGAGCCAAGACTGAACTCCGCGTTCAAGCAGCACAGCAGAGGTGGCAAAGGGACGATACCCTTTCGTTCAGTCACTACAACGTAGCGTTAGTGACTAACGAATGGGGGTCCCAATATAACAACGCCACTCGGCTGTCTTCCAGTGCCCTGCGTAAGTGTGAGTACCCTGTCGTAAGACTAGTACGGACGAAGGACTCCTACTTATCACAGGATTACCAAGGTACACTGGGAAGCATATTCCAGTGGAGATATGCCAAAATGCCTACCCGTAGGGAGGACTTAGGGAATACACATATGACCCGCTAAGGGCTGCATATGGAAGAACTCTAGGGTACCAGCCAGAGGGGTTTTAACCCTAGGGGTGGCAGGGACTTGCCAAGGGAAAGACACCTGCTCACTGAGGAGGCTTACGGTGGAAATACTCGTGTGGGGGTCGCCGGAGGGGAACTATGCACATGGGGCACCTGGCCAGACATGAGGGTCTGGGCTCGAAAGGGCAGACTGAACTGATGTCGGTGTCGACAGTGCTGGAGGAACTCAGGGCTCTCGGGGAAGCTCACCTGAGGAAAATATCGCACATATCCAGTCCGTGGAGTGGAATGGCGAGCAAGCGAAGACACCTGAGCCTGGTCCATTACCGGCCACTAGTAGAGGCGAGTACATAGTCGGACACTGGCTCCACTCGGAAATTGTAGAATCTGGCGAATGTGTTAGGTGTCGCCCAGCCTGCAGCTCTGCAGATGTCTGTTAGCGAGGCGCCATGCGCTAAAGCCCAAGAGGAGGCCACACTCCGGGTGGAGTGGGCCCTAACCCCAAGGGGACATGGTCGACCTTGCTGCTGGTAAGCCAAAACAATGGTGTCCACAATCCAGTGAGACAACCTCTGCTTTGAGAGAGCACTTCCCGCTCTCCACCATAACAGACAAAGAGCTGGTCTGAGGTCCTGAAACACTGCGTCCTGTCTACGTAAGCGCGGAGGGCGCGTACTGGACAGAGCAATGCCAAGGCTGGGTCTGCCTCCTCCAAAGGCAGCGCTTGCAGGTTCACCACCTGGTCTCGGAACGGAGTGGTGGGAACCTTGGGCACATATCCGGGCCGGGGTCTTAGGATCACGTGAGAGTTAGCCGGTCTGAATTCCAGGCACGCTTCGTCAACCGAAAATGCCTGCAGGTCCCCTACCCTCTTAACGGAGGCCAATGCGGTCAGGAGCCTGCATGAACTGAATCGCATAGCCGCACCTGATGGTCTTTGCGAGCCAGCAGGACAGTCCCGGAAGCTGAAGCCAGGCTCCCAGGAACTACACCAGCGGGGTCATTCGGACCACAGACGTACCCATGGGGGGGCATTCCTACGGCAACCTCCACGACCCGGCCCGGGTGAAGGCTGCTGCTGGGGCCGGGCGGGAGCCTTAGGAGGGTATCCTTGGCGGCGAGCAGGCTGAGGCGACTGTGCCGGCGGCTGGGTGGAGGCAGCAGCTGACCGCCGGGCAGTATATGTTTGATTGCCTCGTTGGGCAAACTGTTGGGCAAAGCTTTCAACCGCGCCGTCGAAGAGGAACCGGGTCCGCTCGCTGTCCTGCATATCAGCCAGGTTAAGCCACAAATGTCGCTCCTGGACCACATTTGTGGATCACTTGACCCAGGGAGCATGCGGTCACCTTCGTCACCCGGAGGGCGAGGTCAGTGGCGGCACGCAGCTCGTCCACGAGCCCCGGATCAACTCCACCCTCATGCATGTCCCTGAGGATCCTGGCCTGGTAGACCTGGAGGATCGCCATGGCATGCAAAGAGGCGGCAGCCTGCCCCGCAGCTCTGTACAATTTCGCCACCAAGGTTGATGTGAATCGACAGGCTTTGGAGGGGTGCTTAGGATCACCACGCCAAGTTGAAGTGCTCTGAGGACACAGTTGAATCGCAACAGAACGTTAAACTGCGGGGACCCCAGTGTACCCGTTAGCCGCGGCCCCATCGAGAGTGGAGATGGCGGAGGAAGTCGCCGAATGGTCGCGGGAAGACAACGGGGACTTCCAGGACCGCGCAACCTCCTCATGCAGCTCGGGAAAGAAAGGTATTGGGGGCGGGGACTGACGGGTGTCAGCACGCGGCGCCCCCAAAAACCAATCATCGAGCCGCGAGCGCTCGGGACAGGGCGGAGGGTTCCACTCTATCCCAAGACTCGCGGCTGCCCGAGACAGCATGGCTGTCAGCTCTGGGTCCGACTCGGGCAATGCTGGCGCGCCTGAAGGCGGCAGCACAGCCGAGTCATCATCCTCAGAGGACTCAAGCCCACCTTGTGATGCGGTGACCGACATCGCATCATCCTCCGGAGTGCCAAACGAGTTGCGCGGGGGGGCCGGAGCAGGCCCCGCGATCTCCGTCTGAACACTCGCGGGTTGCTGGTTGCGGAGTGCTAGAGGGGGGTGTGGCCCGAGGCATGAGCGTCGGGGCTTTGTTCCACACCGTCTTTGTTCCACACCTCAGGTCACCCTGACCACCAGCCAAAGTACCGCCTCTCGCGGAGACGGTAGATTGGGGTGTGGTAGAGGGGACTCTCACTTCTTTACGAAAATCCTTGAGTCTCGACCGCAGCACCGCGATGGTCATGTTCCCGCAGTGGGAACATGACGCATCCACAAACGCTGCTTGAGCATGCTGAACACCCAAGCATACCAAGCAGTGATTGTGCCCATCGGAAGATGAAAGCGACCGGCCACACCCAGAAGTACACGGGCGAGACATTTCCTCGGCCAGTCCTTCTTTCGTCTGCCGCTGGCTCTGATGTCTCTGTAGTGGTTAAACATAAGATATGATTCGTCTTGTGTAGATCTAACGGCAGATCTTTGCTCTCATTAATCTATAGTTTGTTCCCTGACAGATTGTTTTGTCTAAGGGGAAAATGAAGTTTCATAACTTTATATTTTTAAGCTATTAAACTTTACCGTTGGTCTCCTATAGCGCTGACTTTGTTTGACTGAATTGCTTTATTTATTGTACAGCTTCTTATACCTTTTACTTATACTTTTATAATGGCTACTGATCACACATAAACTAACATTTAACAAAAAGAGAATGGGTTGTGTTTTATGTCATATTTAATTTTATTACAGTGATAATCATAGCCTTTATATGCACACATATTAATGTTTTTTATTTTATTTATTTTTTTATCTCCGTCATTCTGCATACGTCATCTCCTTCGTCGCTCTGATTGGTTTTAGGTCTATCCAATTGCGCCCGGAGGCATTTGAGCGACGCCCGTTGGTGACGCCCCTTTGGAAAGGATTTGTCTATGAAGCTTTGCCAGACCATAACTACTGAGAATGGTCTGGTTTGAACCAGGCTAGTAATAAGGAGTTTATTGTGGCAAAAGCAGTAGTTAATAGTTAGTTAATAGTGTATTACAAACACCCAAACAACAGTGTTAACTAATTTTCTGTAATTTAATGCACAACCCAAAGTATAGTGCTATAAATGCATGTTAAAAAAAAAACATTGCTAGATTTACGATGTTAATGATAACTGTGGAAACCCGTAATCACCAGTGTCGGGGAAAGTTACTTTTAAAAGTAATGCATTACAATATTGCATTACTCCCTGAAAAAGTAACTATTTTTAAAAGTTACATTATTAATTACATTATGCATTACATTATTTTTGTGTTACTTTTTCCCACCTGAGCTGGGCTTGCTTGCTTGTTTCAAATGTAAAGGCACTTTCACACCAAAAGTGAAATGAATAAGCCTCAGGCCGAAAGAAATGCAAATTAAGAATAGGATGCAGGAGAAGAAAGTTCAACACGCTTACTTCAGCAATGTATATGTCATTTTTGCTTAGTATGGTTGAAGTGGTTCGAAGGGCAGCAGCAAAGACATTGGTTAATAAAATTAAATACATAAAGTATATTTGTATAATTTAATACATTTAATTATTGCAGGTTTGCGCAATATTCTGAGATTGCATTTCACTGTTTTTATTAATGTTGAGTAATACTGCTTCTTTTTTTCCTTTTTTTTTTTTGCAAGTGAGAGAAGTAAATGCCTGCTCACATTTATTCTAAAACTACAATAACCATAATGTTCACCAGGCACGTGCAGAGGGGGGGGGGGCCTTGGGTGCTCAAGCCCCTGCCCTTTTTCAAAATTAATCAAAAGTGCCCCTCTCAGACAAATATCAATGATAATATTGTGGTCAATAAAACTAAATAAATGTGATTATTATAACATGACAATGTATGCAATAGTAACGAACGGCTCAAAAATCTGACAATTTCTGTTGAGGCGTTGCCATAACGCGTTGCTATGGGTTGCGTGCGTTTTGATTGACTGCTGATTTTCCACTGTTCGGAAACGGCTCTCGAGCCAAATATGGTCCTTTCAGAGAGTGTGTGGCCTCACAGGAAAAAAGTAAACCAATATTTTTTTTTTCATCCATAATCAAGGCTAATATGTTGATTTAATTAAAAATCTATATATTATATATTTTAAAGTATTACACAATTCACCAATGCCCATTTGTAATTGTTTATACACCAACCAATTGTGCTCTGGCAAAGCAAGTTCAAATTCCATTGGGCGATGTGAAGTGGAGCAGTAATTTTCTGTTCTTATTCATAAATCGGTTGAAAATTACATGGATAGATGAACTAACGTTTGTGGAACGATTTCCTGCGGTTTGTCTCATTTTATAAATTGCATCACTGACAAAATGGATTTTAACTGACAACAAACAAATCCCTGCACAAAACCATGCAGCAGCAAAAGTCGCATTAATGGTAAGTGTAAAATTCACTTGTATTTATGTATATTGATACACCGTTTACTATTTCATGAAACTATCAAAGTTAACAAAACCCAAGTGCCACCGGCACCTACAGGCCTATTATGTGAAGTGTAGGCTGGCGAAATGGTTACGTGAAAGGACTTTATTATATTATAATTTTTGAATATTATGCAGCATTATGAAATAAGTCTCTTAAGTTCATCAAGCCTGCATTTATTTGATAAATAAAACAGCAATATTGTGAAATAGTATTAAAATAATTGTTTTCTATTTTAAAATCATTTCAAATATAATTTATTCCTGTGATCACAGCTGGATTTTCAGCATCATTACACTCAAAAAAAAAAGGTTCTATATGGCACCAAAAAAGGTTCTTGGCTCGTAATCATAGGGGAACCTTTTTTAGTGCTATATAGCACCAATTTTGGTGCTTCAGTGGTTCTTCAGAGGTGCTATATAGCACCTTAGTCAAAGAACCGGTGAAGAACCACTGAAGCACCAAAATTGGTGCTATATAGCACTAAAAAAGGTTCCCCTATGATTACGAGCCAAGAACCTTTTTTTTTTAGAGTCCACTCTTCAGTGTCACATGATCATTCAGAAATCATAATGTGAGGATTTAATGTCAATGATGGAAACTGTGATACTCTTTTCAAGATTCTTTGATTAATAAAAAGTTAAAAAGAACATAATGTAATAATATTTCACTATATTAGGCTACTGTTTTTTCTGTATTTTTGATTAAATAAATGCAGGCTTGATGAGCATAAGGATATGCTATATAAGCTAATGTTTACTCACGATTTATATCAACATTGGGACAGGAGAGCTGTCATATGTTGTACATTTAAATGTAATGCGTTACTTTACTAGTTACTTAAAAAAGAAATCTGATTACGTAACTCGAGTTACTTATAATAAGTTATCCCCAACACTGATCATCACAGTCCGTGAAAAGTTTCCCATGAGCCTATGCTGAAATGGCTTGAAACACATGGTCATCGAATATGGAGCGCCTCAGCTGTGAGGTGGCCAAACAATGCCATGCAATTCAATTTCCAACAGAGCTCAGCAGGAGAGGAGGCGTAAGATCGTAGCATTGAAAATGACGGTTTTCAGAAAACAGTCTGCATTCTCCACCTCTGAGGTCAGACCTGTCTGTGTCACAAAGCGAGCTATAAACGGCAAGCAAACATAAGGCATCACGACCCCTTTCATGCCATCCGTCGCAGAAGACTTAAGCACCTCGCAGTTTGTGTCCAA
This sequence comes from Romanogobio albipinnatus, assembly GCA_023566225.1. NCBI lineage: Eukaryota > Metazoa > Chordata > Actinopteri > Cypriniformes > Gobionidae > Romanogobio > Romanogobio albipinnatus. The sequence goes on along the minus strand of CM042262.1, from coordinate 26,296,698 downwards.
TATCATCAGTATTTTCCCTCACCAAGGCCGTGTGCTTCCTGCCTTGAGAGCGCAACGAGGGGGAGAGCGATTGTGCGCCTCGTGCGTGTGTTTTTAGAGTGGTGGGAGGACGGAGATGAGTCACAAGAGCAGACATGATCGTGGCATGAAATGTAAAGGAACCCATCTGGAGGATCTTATGATCGCATATGCATATAAGTTGTTGAAATAGGTCGGCTGAGAGGGTGTGATTGAGAAGCTCCCCGGGTCTGCTCGTAACTGCGTGTGCGTGGCGTGATTGAAAGCTCGCAGACAGCGCACAGGCAGCTTTAAATGATTTATCGTGCATCTGGACTAACAAGAGGACCTCGTCAGCGTTGCGTAAACTCGGCTTTGATTGACAGCTTTCACACCACCCCATCCCACCCTTGTCCACCCCTGACTGTATGCCCGTGACCACATCGTGCTGCGAGTAGGCGGACTAGATATAATGGAGAAGATGAGACACCTGTGTGGAATTCTGACCCCTGCCAGATTATTACTCCCCCTAAATCCCTAGTATAGGTACATTTAGGATTAGGTGTTGGGTTAGGATTAGGCAATCAGGTAGCGGCTTCAATGATAGCAGTTAAACATTTGGCAGGGAGTCAAAATTTGGCACAACCCCGGCATCTTGCTTCTCCTTTAGCAATGAATAACGTCCACAGACCAGCTCCTCTCATATCATGACCATCCTGTGAGCAACGGACAACACTATTAAAGGGATAGTTCACCCAAAAAAGCGGAAAATGCGGAAGGAATTTGTATTTGAAAAAAAATACAATTTAAATATGAATGTTGCTTGTTCTGTGTCTCTGTGTGAATGAATGGCGCAGACATGGGGTTTAATTTACCACACACACATTTAGCACCTGCTCGTGGTGTTTTCAGCGTCTGCCGCTTCACTATATGAGGACGTGAACACATGAACTTTATCACCAGAGCCGCTCTGAGCATCACTTCGCATTTTATAGTTTAATTTGAGAAAAACTATTGTCATATCATACACACACAGAAACTCAAAGGTCTTCACGGCAAATCGTCAAAATAAAAGTTTGGTTTAACTTGAAGAAATTGTGACAGAAATATATTACTGTGGTACAGAAGAATTTAGCTATACATAACACATTATTATTAAAACTTATTTTTTTTAAGGAATAATCACAATTTTTCTTCCATGTTTTAATTTTAACAGTAAAAGCACTGCAGCAGACGTGTGCAAAGTGTGTTTAATTTCATAAGACTAAAAGATAAATTCAATTAATGTGTAGTGCTGTCAAACAATTAATCGCAATGAATCACATCCAAAATAAAAGTTTGTTCACATAATATATGTGTGTACTGTGTATAATTATTTTGTATATTTGAATACACACACATACATGTATATATTTACGAAATATTTGCATGTATATACTGTATATATACATGTATTTATATAATTTATATTACAAACAAATATATATGTATATATATATATATATATATATATATATATATATATATATATATATATATATATATATATATATATATATATATTAAATATATACATGCATGTGTGTGTGTGTGTGTGTGTGTGTGTGTGTGTGTGTGTGTGTGTGTGTGTGTGTGTGTGTGTGTGTGTGTGTGTGTGTGTGTGTGTGTGTGTGTGTGTGTGTGTGTGTGTGTGTGTGTGTGTGTGTGTGTGTGTGTGTGTTTATTTATACGTAATAATTATACAAGTACACACACACACACACACACACACACACATATTATAAACACAAACTTTTATTTTGGATTGCAATGAATCATTTGACAGCACTAGTTTTATGCCTTCATTTGATTGCCAGAAAATTTTAAATTCACAACACAGAATTGTTTTTATGAATTTAATTAATTAGACATGCTTTTGATTATTAAAATGGAATCCAGAAAATGAAATTTTTTTAATAATTTCATAGGGCCTTACTGTTAATTTACTCACACTCAGTCCATCCAAGATGTAGGTGTATTTTTTTCCCAGTAGAAATGTAAAGATTTTTAGCTGAAAACTGTATATGCATACACGTGCACACACTATATGAAAATACTATATTGTTTCAGTCCAGGTTAAATTTTTACAAATTTTTCCTCAAAAAACTATGATTTAAAACAAACAAAAACACCACTACTGACTTGTCCGACTGTGTTTCAAACCCCCAAACTAGACTGGCTTCTTCCAGTTGCCTGATCAACTGCTGCACTTTCAGCGTCAAACACTTACATTGCATTGAACGAGGATCAAAACACTCTGATTACATCCCTCGCACATAAATAGACACACACTAAACCATGGCAATGCAATCACCCTTATTAGTGGCCACTGCAGAGATATGGCATGCATTTCAGGCAAGTCATTCTTTTCTACTCACAGCTCCAGAAAGCAGAATGAAAAATTGCATTTCATAAACTCAATCTGCCCTGTTATTGCTTTATGGCGTGTGCACTAAATCGTCTATTATGTGGATCTTAAGGTGGCACATAAATTCCATACATTACAGCATGTTATTTTAGATTAGGACGACTGCAATAATGCATCCTCAGGGCTGTCGGAGACAACACGTTTCTCATTTCCCATCTTTATCAGCATGTGGCTCTACGAGAAAGACACACCAGATTTAATTCTCCTGAATGCACACAGACCCAATATTGTCTGTTCACATTATGTAAAACATGTCTAAGTGATCGACATGGGAAAGATATGATTATGTTCAGAACATCCGAATTGACAGGAAAATAAAAAGCTGGAGTTTAAATACGGTCAGAGCACAATCTGCACTTTTTCTTATGTAATATCTTTCGTGATTGGCCAGATCTGCCTACTACACCCCTTTCTTTGTTCTCTGACGTGAGCATCGTCTTTCTTCTCTTCCACCACAGTCGTCTCATTGTTGGGTCTTGGGTGGAGTTGTTTGAAGGGGGGTTAGGGAACCGATGGGGGGTTCCAGCTCTTTAAACTAGATTAAGCCGCACTGACGACATTGTCTGAAGACTCAGTAAACATGGGAGAGTAGTAACTGCCACAGAAACCCAGTCACAGAGACTTGAAACGCCTCAGATAATATAAAAATAAAAGGAGTAGAGTAAGGATTTGGGATTAGGGGACAAGTGAGCCGTTTGAGGGTTTGTTGATAAAAGCCGTCCGCGTGAAACGGAGAACTTCCACGCACTCACTCAATCTTAATGTTTGTGTTACAGGCCAAACAGTGAACAGGATCTGTGCTTTTATGTTGTTCTTTAGCAACTACCTTGTGCAAAGTGGGCCCGGGGTCTGTTTTAACCAAGTGCCACATCTCATTGAGATCAAGTTTTCTGACATGGCCACTTGTACCCTATGTAGTGTCGTAGACTGAAGGCTGAATAACGCTGGAGGAACTGGATACGTGGTTCCAGTTGCAATATTTCTTTGCACATGACCATTAACGCCATTTAGAAAAGCATGTTATTATCATATTAATCGTACACATACTGTCCAGAGTATGCAAATTTGCAAAATCAACCATGATTTCTTTTTCTTTTTTTATTGATCCATTATATCGGACTCCAAAATGTTAAGACATTATATAAAAAATGCCTTTAAAATGATAACTAGATGCCAATCTCTGAATAAAATCTAATTAACAATGTAGCACAGTATTGTGGAATGATGCATACACAGCATATAAAAATGTGTCTTTTTTTAATTGAGTAAAAATATCAAACTCTATTGGTATTATTATTATTCTGAAATCAAATACATTAATGAATAAATTAATTATATAAGCTATTTAAAAAAAAATGTTTAGTCTTTAGTTTTTAGTAAATAGTTATTACCGTTATTACTATTGACTATTACTACTGAGTAAACATCTGATTTTATTTGTAGTGGCGGTATTATTATTTATATATATATATTTATATATATATATATATATATATATATATATATATATATATATATATATATATATATATATATATATATATATATATATATATATATATATATATATATATATATATATATATATATATAAATAATAACTAGCTAGTGTATATTTGTAATATTAATACCATACTGTAAAAAAATACTTAGTGTTCATGACGTCACCCATAGGTTTCCGAAGGGCATTTATGAAGCCTAAAAGCGGGCCATTGCCATTCCGGCAGCGCGTCACTCCCGGATAACTGTAAATTGACCAAGAGGCGGGACGTGGGTGGAGCTGAGGTGCCTGGTTGCTGAAGCCACGCCCACCTAGCTTGACCATAGTGGCAATTTAAAGCTTTTTATAACAATTTAATAAAAAAAATCACCCCCCTCACAGTTGTCATGAAGGGCAAAATTAGCTATATAGACCAAAACCACTTTTTGTACCAGGCTGTAAAAAAAAAGATTCTGCTGTAAAGTTGGGCATTTTAACATGGGGGAGATACAGATTTGACTCCCTTTTGGAGCCTGTCTTTGCGGCCTGTGATTAATTGCAGTTTAAGTCACTTCTGTGTTGGTTTCAAGAGAGACCACAGGACACTTAATGCATCACATATGGTCCTGTGGACAATGTAGCACACTACTGTTTGAAATGTTTATCACGCATACATACATGCATCTATTCACCATGATGTATTATTATCATTACTACTACTTCTAGGTCCGGTGCCAAATGGCTCCCTTAGTACTTCAAGTCCACGATTTGGTATTAAATCCTGCTTCTGGAGTGGCTAGTTGGATCACAATCTCAAGCTGGGCTTCATTCTCCTCTCTGAATGTGACGAGCACAACACCATGCCCTGTCAATAGCACTCGCCAGAAATAACTTTATGAATAATGCAACACAGGGTCTGCCCTCTTCTAGCGCAAAGGCACCCAAGAGAAAGGGGCTTTGACTCTTCTCTTTCCCACTAGGGTATACATACATATGCACACACATACTATACTAGACATACCTTTGGGACATAAAGCAGCTTCTGCAGCAACAAAAGCAGAAGACACACAGCACCATGAGTCTCCACCAACATCACCACCGCATGCAGTTCTCTCTACATGCCCACAAGCACGCACTCTTCAATTATTCCACAGACAGCTGTGAAATCATCATGAGCCACTCCGCCCCTGACATCTCTTCGCCGAGCAGCTACACAAGGAACTGCTCTCTCTCCATCTTCTTAACTAATTCTGAAAGGTAAAAGAAGAGAGACGGGCAGGGAGCACATTAGGGTTCTGCCATCAAACCCCATGTGTTCTTCACCCGCTGATGGGAAATAAAGCAAGAGGGATTTCTGGCAGATGGATCTTCTCATTTTGAGGAATTCAATTAGGTGGGATAGACAGATATAGGGTCGGACTTAAAGACATGATCCAGGGGCTCGGCTCATTCTTAAAGGGTATTTGTAAGTGGGGGATGGTACGTCTTTCAGCAAAAGGAATTAAGGAAGGATACATGCTCAATCCCTGAACTCATCCACTCTGGAGAGATGCTTGTTGAAATCTGTCATCTTTCTTTCTCGCAGTCTCGCACTCTCGACAGACCTGCAATTAAAGCTTTTGAACAAGAGCCTCCATCAGCAAAGGCTTTATAATTTAAGCTAGAAGTCCTTACAGACGGAGACAAAAAAAAGTCTGGCATTCAGAAGTTCACAACAAACGTCAATCAACAATTCTAGAATGTCCATATGTTGCGTTCATGTTGGAAAAAAAAAATATTTATGAAAATTAACATCACCAAAAAGTCATAAATATGAGTGGAAAACTTTTTTAGCCCTGAGCTTCTGAGAAAATATGGCAGTATGAAATTTGTTGAAATTAATGAATTTGCTACAGTATTTATCTTCCCTTACGAAAATTTTACAAAAAAAAAAAAAACATGGTTAATATAGTTAATCCATGGTAACCACAAATTAACCATGGTTTTGCTACACTAACTTTAGTTTAACCATGGCATTTGTAGTAAAACTGGGATTTGGTAAAGCCAAAAAAAAATAAAAAAAATGGTAACTACACTTTTACTATAATAAAACCATTTTCGGAAGTATCATGTACCAAATATGATCATATTGTACAATTGCGATTATATATTATGATACAAATAGTTTACAGCACATTCATACTCTACTGTAAATTGAATAACAAAAGATTAAAAAAATTATGTATTTTTTATTATACTGTATTATTTGTAGAAAAGGTAGGGAAGAGCGGGGCACAACCTAACATAGGGTTTTAAACTCACATGATTTAAAACTTTCCACACTTTCCACAAAACTTTGTGTATTTACTAGTTGCCATATCAACATTACAATTGCGGCAAAATGTAAAAATCTTTGGAAGATATCACTGAACATTTATTTAACCATAGCAAAATGTCTTACTTACGTTTATTTTTCATCTCTGTTTTTTGTGTTCATTTAAAATAAGACAAATCTGATATTATTTTAATCTTATATCTGTTATTTAACAGTTGATATCATTATTTAATGCTGATCTAACCAGCAGAAGACACGAGCCGCGGTTAAATCCCAGTTGTGCAGGTGGGCCATGTTGTCACAGTGTTTTACAATGAGTCCCTATTAGAACTACGCTATTATATTCTATACTTTTATCAATTCTATTGAGAAACCACAAGAAAAATGTGAATAATGACAGAGTCAATGTTCAGAAGTTATTCATTCTTATTATGTTTTTAACTATGCTAAACTATGCATGTGTTATGCAGTGTGTTTGTTGTCAAACTGTTGTAAAACTTGTTTATTTTTAATTAATAAAAAATGCCATTATTTAAAAATAAAAAGTTAAAAATTTTACTTTATTGACTAAATATTTTAGTTTGTCTTTGATATTTTTATTTATTATATCAGATAACATTTTAAGCTCTCATATGGTCATGTTACAATGTGCCCCTTGCATGTTACAATGTACCACACCTACGGGGCATGTTGTCACATTTCACTTCCATTCTTTTGGGGTAAATAAAACTAAAGTATACACTGTATAAATGAAACAAAACCACATAATTGTACTAGACAAGTGTGAAATGAATGTGGGAAAAAATAAATAATCTGAACCCCAAGGGAATTTACACAAACTGAGAATTTCAAAAAGCATTAGGTTGTGCCCCGCTCTCTCCTACATCATCATCTTGCTTGCACCAAAGTAATTTCAATGCACCTGACATCATTATTACGACTTCCCAACTTGTAAATACGACCTTCAATGCACCATCATTTGACTCTACACTTAGCAACCTAGCACAGCACAGCGCAGTCTACATGTTGTGAGAATGGACCAGTGTTGTAGCTTCTCACGCTAAAGTAGTTCAACTGCAGTCAAGCTATTTTTAAAATGTTTTTTTTTTTGTCATGCTACACTGTTACTTGCTAAAAATGTAGCTTGTAGGAACACCTACAGTAGACTGATTTGAAAATAGCTTAGATGCTGTGGCGCAGATAATTTAGCAATGTCGCTAATTTTCAGTTGGTTACCCTCCAACAGCAGAATATACTTTATTGATGCTAATTACTTGCAATATATGTGGTGAAAATATCTGCACCATTAAACTGTAAACATTACTTTAGGAAATCAACTTTTAATTTGATGTTTATGCTAGCAAAATGTAGTACAGTTACTAATTATTTTCTAAACCAGTTGAAAACTCCACCATTCCCAGTCATGGGAATCACAGTGCAATTTCCTAAACAATACTAACCTTAACCTTAGTTTACAACTGTAACTCGCATAAACAATAGCTTCACTTTCCGACAAGCGTGTTTTGAACATTTTCCAGCCTGGTTAGTTCTGACCAAATCAAAAGCACATCAAAGCAAAGGCAAATGTCTAAATAGTTTTGCGTTCTCACAGGAAATGCTGGAAGCTCTGATATACCACTGCGCTGAATGTGTCATACACAGCTGCACTGTCTGTGGCCGGTAAAGATAAAACAAACCTATTTCCATTGTTATTAGCCTTCTTTTTATTCCTCTCCAATATTGGCAAATCAAATTTAACACCCCCCTTAATTGCTCAGACCTATCAGGGTATTAAATGTTCAGTCTTTTGAAATGTTCTATTTCGTTTTATTCTTTGGGCTTGAAATATTTAAAAAGTCACTTAAATCAAATTCCAATTACCAATCTAAAACATCCCATTGGGTGACATGGTTGTAATTATTTAGGGAAAAGTAACGGTGGTGAGCGCTCCAAGTTTCCAAAGCAATTATGAATTAATTAAAGCAAGATATCCTCATAAATTAGTGATGAATGTACGTGAACTACATCTCCTTTGTTGATGTTCTTTGCTCATATCAATTTCCAAGCTTTAATTATAGCAAATTATGGTCGTATAATTGCACGTTTTACTTAAAGGCCTGACCTGCCGAGGCCATTTGTGCTTGACAGAAAAAAATACACAGGAGATTTTAAAATGAGCCAACCTGCAATCCATGCTAACAATATAAAGACCTGAATAGAAAAGGAATTAGGCATAAAGCAGTCTCCTTATTCTCTCTCTCTATTCGTAGGTGTCTTAGCTTGATGAAAGCTATGCCAGACAGGGAAAGTCACTGATGTGCTGGAAAGAATACAAAGCAAGGTAATAAAACACTACCATGAGAAGAAGAAAAAAAATCAATGAACCTTACAAAATCGCTACAAACACAAACTTCGATCTGAAGCCTGAGTCAAACTCAAAATTTCTTTCCCAATCTATTACTCGTTAGCACCCAAATAAAACCATTTTAGAAAGCAAACACTTAACAAGATTCTACACCGCCCCGAGAAACACAGCCCCTCCCAGGCAAAGAACTGTGGATTTCATCTTATCATCTGAACTGATTCTTGAGTGGGGACAAAACAGAATACACACACACACAAAAAAGAGAGAGATATAAGATCATACTATATATTCTGGAAGAAACTGTTCTGGAAAATTACTGGGTGATGAGTGAACACCATCAGATACACAATGTCCAATATACATTATAAAGATGGACAAATTCAGCATTCACCTGAATGAAAGAGTGAATGAATGCTACACAATGTGTTGAATGTCACCATAGTAACTTATGTTAACCATATCTTGCATCAACAAATTATTAAATGCAGGAACCATTTTTGTTTTTGTGGTGTTGCTACCCCTACTAACATAAAATGAGACAAATCCAAACAAGTTATTTATCCAAACAAGGTATTTAAAATGTACATGACTGGTTGACACAGTTGCAATTTATAGTATCGCATATACACTCACCTAAAGGATTATTAGGAACACCTGTTCAATTGCTCATTAATGCAATTATCTAATCAACCACTCACATGGCAGTTGCTTCAATGTATTTAGGGATGTGGTCCTGGTCAAGACAATCTCCTGAACTCCAAACTGAATGTCAGAATGGGAAAGAAAGGTGATTTAAGCAATTTTGAGTGTGGCATGGTTGTTGGTGCCAGACGGGCCGGTCTGAGTATTTCACAATCTGCTCAGTTACTGGGATTTTCACGCACAACCATTTCTAGGGTTTACAAAGAATGGTGTGAAAAGGGAAAAACATCCAGTATGCGGCAGTCCTGTGGGCGAAAATGCCTTGTTGATGCTAGAGGTCAGAGGAGAATGGGCTGACTGATTCAAGCTGATAGAAGAGCAACTTTGACTGAAATAACCACTCATTACAACCGAGGTATGCAGCAAAGCATTTGTGAAGCCACAACACACACAACCTTGAGGTGGATGAGCTACAACAGCAGAAGACCCCACCAGGTACCACTCATCTCCACTACAAATAGGAAAAAGAGGCTACAATTTGCACAAGCTCACCAAAATTGGACAGTTGAAGACTGGAAAAATGTTGCCTGGTCTGATGAGTCTCGATTTCTGTTGAGACATTCAGATGGTAGAGTCAGAATTTGGCGTAAACAGAATGAGAACATGGATCCATCATGCCTTGTTACCACTGTGCAGGCTGGTGGTGGTGGTGTAATGGTGTGGGGGATGCTTTCTTGGTACACTTTAGGCCCCTTAGTGCCAATTGGGCATTTTTTAAATGTCACGGCCTACCTGAGCATTGTTTCTGACCATGTCCATCCCTTTATGACCACCATATACCCATCCTCTGATGGCTACTTCCAGCAGGATAATGCACCATGTCACAAAGCTCTAATAATTTCAAATTGGTTTCTTGAACATGACAATGAGTTCACTGTACTAAAATGGCCCCCACAGTCACCAGATCTCAACCCAATAGAGCATCTTTGGGATGTGGTGGAACGGGAGCTTCGTGCCCTGGATGTGCATCCCATAAATCTCCATCAACTACAAGATGCTATCCTATCAATATGGAATATGGGCCAACATTTCTAAAGAATGCTTTCAGCACCTTGTTGAATCAATGCCACGTAGAATTAAGGCAGTTCTGAAGGCGAAAGGGGTTCAAACACAATATTAGTATGGTGTTCCTAATAATCCTTTAGGTGAGTGTATAGCAGTGGCGTGCAGATGAGGTGAAATGAGGTCCTCACTGTTATTTATTTATTTATATTTATATACATCAAATGTAAATTAATGTCCCAATTCCATAAAAACATAAAAAAGCAAATACAATTCTATTTTGTATTTTTTTAACTAACTACTTTTACATCTATTCCAAAATAATGACACAATACAATTTAAACAATACATTTTATCTGTGATCTGATGTTCAGCTGTTCTTTTTTAATAGTCTGTAAACACTAGGGGTGGGACAAAATATCGATAGGGCAATATATCGTTGTCCTTCTCCGTGCGTTACAAGTATCGATATGCTGGCGCCAAATACCGATATTTTAATTAATAAAATATGGTACCCTATGGACACTAAACCCTAGGAGTGGGACAAAATATCAATAGGGCAATATATCAATGTGCTTCTCTGTGTAATAGCGACGGCTTGTGGTCCCTCTCCAGAACATTTACATTCACCGTTCCCTGCTGGTGGAACGATCTTCCTACCTCCATCCGAATTGCAGAATCACTGACAACATTCAAAAGACAGCTGAAAACTCACCTCTTCCGTGAGCACTTAACCTCATCTTAAAAAAAAAAATCCTTTTCCTTATTTTCCTTCTATTTTCCTCTACTTCTTCCATGCCCTAGCGTAAGATGCTCTGTGTAATGTCCAAAACGTAGTACTTCAGGCACTTTCTGTGTTTCTCTGCCTCTTCATGACGGATCTCTTCCTGTACTCCTCAGTTGTAAGTCGCTTTGGATAAAAGCGTCTGCTAAATGCATAAATGTAAATGTAATACGAGTATCGATATGCTGGCACCAAATATCGATATTTATTCTCTAAATAGATTTCCCTGCTCCTAGCGTTACAACTTCATGGCTCCTCGAGGTGGCGCACAACACATAAATGAGGGAAACGTGAACTTAAGTTTACTAGCCTACGAAAAAAAAGGTCTTAAACAGGATGGCGGACAGCAGTGCGAGTAAAATAATAGATGCCCCAGCCACATTTAAGTCCAAAGTCTGGAAAGCCTGCATTAAAGCTTTTCATGGGCAACCTTTTTTTATTTTGTTTTCATAGTTAGATAGATATCATGATGTATTATTATAGGATTGTCTAGCAATATATTGTTTATCACAGAATTGCCGTTTCATGATATTATCGGTATCGTGAGCCATGTATTGTGTACTGTATCGTGAAGTACCCTGTGATTTCCACACTTACACCCGGCGCAATGCGATGCCAGGCGTGACGCAATTGTTTTTTGCTAGTTTCAGCCCAACGCAGTTATCATTTTCACGTCCAGCGCCACGTTGTTTAAACAGCAAATGCACTCACGTCATCTATTCGCCCATGGGCATGCATGCTGGTCTGAAAAAAAGGTGTGTTCAGGCGCATTGTTGTTAAGTTGTTTACTTACTATATACTATTATAGTCTTCCCATTAACGCCATAATGTTGTTCATTCAGACAGATTTGCGAATGCGAAACACGCATGAAAACAAAAGGCGGGATTTATCATACAAACCAATCATTTGCAATCATATCCAATCATAGCACAATGAAGGCATTGCCTCCTCTCACATAACTTGTCTCAATTACCCCATACCAAACCACTGCACGCTTTAGGGGGTCTATTAAAACTAAATGGGCTCAGGGGAGGCAAGAGAGACGTGCTCTGCTGTAACTTTACTTTCTGGTGTTGCTGTTGGAAAATGTTAATTTAGAAAAACAAGTGATTTTTTACACTTTTTAAAGTCACATTTTGTAATATTTGCATTCTTTTATTTTCGTGATACGGATTATTTTCTCATCCAATTTTTGAGGAGGCACTGCCTCCCTTGCCTCCTCGGAGAAAATGCCCCTGCCAAATATAAAATTGAAAATGGCAATGTTAATGTATTTGGCCTCGACATACTAGATCTGTTATGCTGCAGAGCAAGTATGGACTTGTTACTTCTAATAGATACACAGACACACTGCTGTGAGCATGTAATATGTTACCCTGGACCACAAAACCAGTCATACGGGTCATTTTTTTAAAAATATATACGTCATCTGAAAGCTTTCCGTTGATATTTGGCCGAGATACAACTATTTGAAAATCTGGAATCTGAGGGTGTAAAAAGTCTAAATATTGAGAAAATCACCTTTAAAGTTGTCCAAATGAAGTCCTTAGCGACAAATATTACTACTACTAATAATTTTTAAAACATATTTACGGTAATAATTTACAATATATCTTCATGGAACATAATCTTTACTTAATATCTTTACTTATGATTTTTGGCAAAGTGAAAAAATAGAAAAAAATAGTCAATGCTCAGGTATGCCGTGGCATTTAAATGATGCCCAATTGGCAAGAGGCCTAAAGTGTGCCAAGAAAACATCCCCCACATCATTACACCACCATCACCAGCCTGCACAGTGGTAACAAGGCATGATGGATCCATGTTCTCATTCTGTTTACGCCAAATTCTGACTCTACCATCTGAATGTCTCAAAAGAAATCGAGACTCATCAGACCAGGCAACATTTTTCCAGTCTTCAACTGTCCAAACATTTGTATTAAGAATACATCTCTGATTTATTTAAAAGTATAAATAAAGGAATATACAATCTGTGGACCATGACTTGTCCTATGTCTCAAGAAGTTTAAACTTCACATTTACCTTTCTTGAAAACTTTAAACGGGTTAAATATCCATCCTCAATGTGGAAAAGCGTTTAGGTTGAGCATGGATAATTCTGTTAAATGTCAGAGTGACATGCGCCATGCAGCAAAGGAACTCCTTGTTCCCTCTGTGGGTTGATGTTACTGTTTTACAACTTTTGCAGGATTTTGATACCAGCACCGTGGGCCGGTGGATGGAGGATGAAGGGAGTTTGACGGGGGTGGAAAGCTATTTATGAATGCGCAGGACATGCATCGGCTGTGTGCTCATTAAAACTCCTCTCACGGTGGAGGAGGAATACGGCCCACACCCTCTGCGAGGCTTTCCTCCACTGCAGTCTAGGCCAGAATTCACAAGCGAAACACGACTGGGAGCACCGATCCAGGATCAGGCTGTCCCTTATTGTGCGTATACGCAAATAAAACCATTCCACAGCAGTCAAACTGCTGATATGAACTATGATTTCATAGACAACTACTGTTTCCAAATCTTTGGTAAGTCATGTTTGAGGAAAGGCAATGAAGAAAGCCTCAGAATAACAGATGGAAAAACACAGATTTGCCATTAAAACCAGGTGCAGGAATGTTTCTCTCTATCTCAGTTATAGGAAATTAAAAAATCTTCAGCGGCAGCTGGGTAATTAGGCCTGTAGATCTTGGATCTTGGCCACTGCTCGCCACAAACTGATTCTCATAAATGAGATCGCCAGGTCAGAGCACCTGTTAGACAGATTGAAAACTTTTCGCTATCAAAGAAAACAGCTTGGCAACATATTTTCAACAGAAGGACCCTGGCCCAGCCCCTTTGACACATATGTGGCCAGGAAAATGACCATTTGAATCTGAGATGGTGATAATGGCCATGACTATGAATCTACAGTCTAGACGTTTTTTGTTCTTGGTAAAAACGCAGGTACATAGCAGGCATAAACAATTCTTTTGTACACAATTATATGATATAAGCCATTTAATTAGGAGTGTTTGCTAACAAGCTTTACAATAAGCACACGTTGGGTTATTATTACACTTCAAATCATCTGACTTTTTGGAGTAGTTAGGTGTTTTTTTAGTGATCTGAATCTCAATATTTCATTTTGTGGATTTATTTTGGAACGGTCACATTACTGAAATTTCATGGGCAAAAAAATGCATATTGTGCTATGTATGAAGCACAGCTCACACAGAAGTCACTTTCTCAACTTGTTGCAAAATCTGTGTGGTGAAATAGTGCATGGATTCCTAATGAAATGACTGGATTTCGCCAGAGGAAATTCGCCAAACAATGAAAAATGTGACCGCACCTTTACATTGAACAAGTCATATCTAGAGATCTGAATATCACACGCACGGCCCAGATCCATCCCACATCTGGTACACGCTGAATCCACATGTACCAGATGTGGCCAGGATCTGGGCAGACACTATGTTGCTGTCTGGGCAAAATGCCCTAAAAAACACATAGCAATACAGTAGCAACCACTCAGAACATTATCAAATGCATTGCAACACCCTGACAACCACTGAGTTTCGCACAAGCTTAGTGCCACGCACATTCTCTTTAGAAAATATAAAAATCCAGTCGAAGTGAAACGAAAGTTGCCAAAGCCCAGGGAAGGAGCACTGTGTGCGGGCTGAGACTTCCAGTAAACCCATGGTTCGGTTCAGAGATCCAGGCAGTCAGACCGATGGAATGGCATGCGTAAGCCCAGGGAAGGGGCACTGTGTGCAGGCTGTGACTTCCAGCAAACCCTGGTTCGGTTCAGAGATCCATACTCCCAGAGCAGGGCAGGCATCCCAGGGAAGCTGCACCGACCTGGGAACACTAAGGGGCGCAAGACACCCTGGAGGAAATTTCTCCTTAAATTTCCAAAACAACTATAGTATTTTCTTCCATATTGTGACGTATATCCAAGGGAAATGGAATCTTTGAGGACTTTTTTGTCCATCAGGAATTGATTGTGAATTTGTGGTTTGGGTTTGTGGTTTGCTATTGGTCAATCTTATGTCAGTGACAGGTTATCCCGCCCTTGTGCCAGTAAAACACGTCATCAGAGAAGAGAATTGATGATGTTGGAAGAGGAAGGGGAAGTTTTAGAGTGCTGCAGGCTTGACGTCAAAACCTGGAAGATTAATTTTCCAGTGGTTCCCTAGAGATTTTCCTATGGGTTTTATAATGGGGGTTTTTCAATTTATGAGTAAGATAAGGTCTGCGGAAAAGATAACTTGACAATACTTGGACGTTTTGTTCTACAATGTAGAGTACACACACCCAACATGAATTTTGTAGCTGATTGTTTTTTTATGTTTATAATAAGTAACTAGATAAGACAGTTTGGGTGTGTGTAATTTATGATGTAGAACAAAATGTCCAAGGATCATCAGGAAAATCCCATTATAAAACCTTGAGAGAACCACTGGCATATTAAGTCTTCCAGGTTTTGACGTCATGCCTACAGCACTCTATTTTGATTAAAAAATATTTAATTAATAAAAAAAAATTATGATTAAATAATTTATAATAAATACCTCAATATTCCATATAAAATAAGAGTTGCCAATTTAGATTTCATAGTGACTTTGAGGCACTTTTGAATATTTAAATGATATGCCAATGAAACCTTCACATTATCATATAAAAGTTTGCTTATAACTGCTATTGTCACTTCTATCCTTCTATCCTTCTATGCCGTTTATCCCATCCCATCGTTTTCAAGACACCATCAAAATGACCTTATAGGGACTCGGCCTCTTGCAGTTGAGGAGTAACATTATTACACAGCGAAATGCCCGAGATAGGAGGCAAAACCCCACTTAGCCTTTCATCACAGAAAAGCTCCCCTGGAATCTTAAACACCCAAAAAGCACCAGCGATACGCAGTTAAACCCAACCTGCATCCGCCTGGCGCAGGTGCCTTCTAAGACGTTCAATCCTATTCTTGACGCCCACTCTTGTTTTCTTATCGCTGTGGCTCCCTGTGAATAACAATGAGTATCACAGAGAACTAGGACCCTCTGGCAACACGGAAGGCCTCAGCCCTGTGTTTACACCTCCTATAAGGCCTCTTTAGCTTTAGAACGTCAGTCAAAGTTAAAATGTGTTGAGTCTGCCTGCACGGGCTTACCTGCTATAGATTCTACAGGTGTAAAGCTTAGCAGAAAGCTTTAAAATATGGTGGAAAAAGTGCTGAAGATCTTCGGATGCATTTAATGACACTGCTATAAAAAAAAAAAAAACAGTATATGTATATGTTATGTTCAAAAGTTTGGGATTGGTAAGATTTTCAATGTTTTGAAAGAAGTCTTTTATCAAAAATACAGTTAAAATGTAGCCTCGTGTAGCCAGACCTTTAATAACCAATAACTTATACTGGCCAAGAAACGACCACTATATTTGCAACGTCTCGGTTACGGATGTAACCCTCGTTCCCTGAGGCTCATGAGAGTGACCCAGTATGAGCCAGTCATCGAAGTAGTTCAGGATGCGAACCCCGTGCTGCCTGAGTGGCGCAAGGGCTGCCTCGATAGACTACGTAGAGTCACGAAGGGGACAGAGCTGCTCGAATGGGAGGACTGCGTACTGAATGTCCGCCCCTCGAAGCAAACCATATGAACGGTCCGCGTCGAGGAAGGAGACATGAAAGTAAGCGTCCTTCAGGTCGATTGCTGCAACCAATCTACCGGACGAACGTGTCCGAGGAGGCGTTCGCTACCGACATCCTGAACGGAAGCCTGTGAAGGGATCAGTTCAGGACGGGCAGGTCCAGGATTGGCCGTAACCCACCGGTTTCCTAGAGTACAATGAAGTAAGGGCTGAGGAAGCGGACTTCATTTCGGCTGGAGGGACAGGCTCGATCGCACCCTTCGCCAGTAGGGTGGAAACCTCCGCACGCATGACTGGGGCCTTCTATTGGGCCCCCGCATGGAGCATGGACTCCAAACTGAATCGCGTAGCCGAGCCTGATGGCCTTCGTGACCCAGCGGACAGCCCCTGAAGCTGTAGCCAGGCTCCAGGAACTGACCAACGGGGTCGCTCGAACCACAGACGTACCCAGGGTGGAGCAGCGAGGCAGCGTTACCGGACATGGGAGGCGTAGCGTCCCGGTGTGGGGGCACGGTTAACGGCTGCCTACTGACAGAGGAGACCAGAGAGGGATGAGAGTGGCACGGCACTCAGCTGTGGACATCGCGACAGCTGTGGACATCGCCCGACCGAGGGAGTGTGTGGCCACCTTCTCCACCCAGAGGGCGGGATCAGTGGTGGCACGCAGCTCATAGAAGAGCCCTGGGTCAGCTCCACCCTTGTGCATGTGCAAAGGGGCGACGCCACCGAAGTAGACGAGCCCACAGGCTTAGGGAGGGTGCTTAGGACCGCCACGCCACGTCAAAGCCCTCTGTGGACACCGTAGTGCGCAACAGAGTGTTCAACAGTGGGGGGGGCCCCAGTGTACCCTAGGCCGCGGCCCCATCAAGGGCAGAGAAGGCGGAGGAGGCCACCAAACGGTCGCGGGAAGCACGGGGACTTCCGGGACCGCGTTATCTCCTCATGCATCTCAGGAGCGAAAGGCATTGGGGGCAGGGCCCAACAGCTGTCGGGTGCCGCCCCCAAAAACCGATCGCGCAACCACGAGCAGGCAGGACGGAGTTCCACACCAGCGCAAGGCTCGCGGCTGCCAGAGATAACATGGCTGTCAACTCTAGGTCGGATCAGGCAGCGCTGGCACACCCGAAGGCAGAGCACAACCTAATCGTCATCCCCAAAGGACTCTAGCCCACCTTGGGATGCGGCGATCGACATCTCAGTGCTATCTGGAGTGTGAACGAAACGAACGTGGCGTCAGAGACGGGCCACTGTTTCAGTCCAGCACTCGTGGGAAGCGATGTGCGAGAGGGGGGCGTGGCCCGAGGAACGTATCGTCGGGGTTCTTAATACCACAGCACCGCCCTCAGGTCACCCTGGCCATCAGCCAAAGTACCACCTCTCTCAGAGACGGTAGATTGGGGTGTGGCAAAGGGGACTCTCTCTCCTCACGGAGATCACTGATTCTCGACCGCGACATCGCGATGGTCACGTTCCCGCAGTGGGAACATGACACATCCACAATCACTGCCCGAACGTGCTGAAGCCCAAACACGTCGAGCAGTGAATGTGCCCATAGACAGCAACAGAGATCGATCGCACCCGGAAGTGCACGGGCGAACCGTCTTGAAAAAGACGTGCCACGCGCAAGCTCTTTTTGTGAGAGGAAACCTCGCAGTCGATGCCGAAGCGCCCAGGGAAACACACACCAGCCGTCTAGCAGACCACCGCACAGATCAGCAGGCAGGAAGTATGCGATCACTGGAACGCGCCGTCACACCAACACCGACTGGAAAGCTGCTCGTCTCGAAGAAGCTGACAGAGTCTCAGAAGGCTTGTGAGGAGTGAAGAGGTAGGTACTCTTGGCTCCGAAAGCAGAAACATAATGCGATATTGCCACGTACTTCCTTTTATACTCACGCGGTGAGGCGGAGTTACGTATGCAAATTCCGCATGCCCATGGCATTGGCATTTCTAAGTGCTCAAAGATGATAGGCTTCTAAGACGTACGTCGTAGTGACTGAACGAAAGGGAACGGAACTTAACATGGCCTGGGCTAAATGCGCTCATTGTATGTGCGTACATATGATGGTATTTTGACCAGCTGAGAACCTGTGAAGAGTTTATAAAATGAAGGAAAGAGATGCCATTTCTGATGCCTGTAAAGAGCAGCGTAGCTCCTATGATTAAAACAGGTATCAGGTATGTCACGTCTTGTGAAATCACATCTTGTTTTTAGTGCGTTTAGATGTCTTTGGCCCATGTTATTATTGAAGACTTCTAAGGAGGAAAGAAGGAGATTGAAGGAGATTGGTCTATTTAGTTGGCTCAAAATACATTTTCAAAAGCTGAAGTGATTTCCCAGATGTGGGCCGGATCTGGGCCGACACTATGTTGCTGTCTACGTTCCTTGTTTTATCTATTAGTTAACATAGGTATAACTCAATATTTTAACTAATTGCAAAATTGGAATAATCGATCAAAGCCTACTGATTAATCAGTGAAATGACAGATGATTAGTCGATTAATTGTTACAATAATCATTAGATTAATCTATCAAAATTATTGTTTGTTGCAGCTCTATGTTATGTTCATATTTCACCAGATTTCTTTTGGAAGCAGGCCAAGACCTACCTTTTTAGGGGTCTCGGTCTGCTTGTTTGGTGGTCAACATTATTGACAATAAAAAAGATCTTTTGATCTCATATGACCTATTTGAAGTCTCATATGACCTATTTGGTTTGACCAGTGGGGTGCTGTAGCGAAATACGGCAATGCAGCCCCCCCCCCAGATCTTGGCCAGATCTTGGCCGATACTATGTCACTATGTCTGGGTTTCTTGTTTTATTTATTAGTTCAAATAGATATAACTCAATATTTTATAAACTAAATTCAAAATTGGAATAATCGATCAAAGCCTACTGATTAATCAGTGAAATGATAGATGATTAGTCATTTAATCGTTTCAATAATCGTTAGATTCATCGATTATCAAAATAATCGTTTGCTACAGCCCTATAATCCAGTGTTAATTTCGTTGACAAATAATTTGTCATAATTTTCGTCAACTACCTTTTTTCACTGACAAAAATGAGACGATAACTAAATAAAAACTAGTGTTGATTAACAAAAACTATAACGAAAATCAACTGTCCTTTTCGTCAACAAATAAAAACTAGACGAAAATGTTAGGGAGGGTCGATTAGGGAAGAGATCCAGTCAGAACTGATGTCCTGTGTAATGGATGCGCACATTTGAGTTGAGCTGATCTAACTGCTGGAGAACACGGCTCACGCATCCCCAATCCAGCGCTCCAGAGCGGCTCACAGTCAATCAATAACACACATTTATGCCAGGCAATTGTTTATGAACTAATGCTGATGAATAATGACAATGTTTACTTTACGATGTTTATTTATTAATGTTTTAGACGGTTGTAACAATGCATATTTTATTTCCTCATCTGAACTTGAATGAGCTCCTGCAACTGCAATAGTAAGGCGAGATTTCAAAATAAGAGTCCCGGTGTATTTCCAGCTGGTTTATAATTAAAAGTCACGCATTATATATTTGTTTTTGCTTACACAATAAACTGTATTTAATTTAATTCCCATTTAATTCATAGTCAGGAGGAACGACCAGTATTTGACACATATTAAATAAAGTATCAGGGTTATAATAGTTAACTAAAACCTTTGTTACTTGAAATTAAATAAATGTTAACTGAAATTAAAAAAATAAATAAACAAACTTATTTGAAGCTTTAGCTTAACATGATATACTAACTAAAATAGAAATACAAAGTTATAAAAACTATATAGTTGTTTAAAAAAAAAAAAAAGATATTTCATGTATTTTTAATGTAAAAAACAAAATGATATCAAAATGTCAGTTCAAGTGACAGTCGGTTATGTAATACTTAAATGCTTAATGTATTACAATTTAACTAAACTCATTAGATTTTAGGAGACTAAATCTACTGTAGATTTAGTCGACTAAAATCGTATGATATTTAGTCGACTAAAACTAAAAACAATTCAGGTGACTAAAATAAACTAAATGGCATTTTAGTCAAAAGACTATGACTAAAACTAAATCAAAATATGCTGTCAAAATTAACACTGCTTTAATCAAATAAACCGCACTAACAAAGCAATCACACCATGGATCAGTCTAAATTTAATCTAACCAAACCTGCCAAGTGTGAACACGCCCTTAGAGTACAGACTGGCATCTAAAGAAACTTTAGTTTCTGGCATTCTATCAGTGTTATAGTACTCGAGACTCAGACTCTGTCTTGAACTCAGTCTCAAGACCATATTTTAATCATGGACTTGCATTCTGAACTGCATTCTGACTTGGTATTGGCTCATACTCAAACATATTAGGAATTGGACGTATTCCTGAGTACACCCAAGTCCCATTCAAAATATTTAATGATTATTACTGTATATGAATATTTCTCGTCCAATGATTGGTGATTTTCTTGCGCGCAACTGTGCATGACTTGAGACTAACGCTGACTCCTGCCAGGTTCTCTCCCACACCTGTGACCCGCTTTCTCGTGCTTCTATTTTACGCTGTGTCCACCTGCCATCCACCTGTAGTGATCCCACTTTCCAGAAAGTCACATTGCTACATTAGTCGTCTCAACTGTGTTATTTTAATATATTTGCTGTTTACAAAGTAGGACAAAAGTGTCAGAGAAATCCAAATCTTGTTTGATTAAATAATAAAATACATACAATGACTGATGACAGTCTCAATACTTAGCATCTCCCCCCAAAAATGTCTGACAGAAGGCTGCCCGCCCTCTCTCCCTCCAGCACATTCACACTTTTGCATTAAAAAGGCAGCAATTTTTCAGCAGTCACTCTTGTGCACGCCCTCCGTAACTAAAAAGTTAATCAAATTGAGTTCTAATGTTGTTTGTGGATTTTCTCTGGCCTCTGTCTCAACCCGGACTCAACCCTCTCTGACCTCGGTCTTGACTCGAATGAGCTGGTCTCGACTACAACACTGCCTTCTATCTTACAAAGATTTAATAAACTTGAAAACTTGTTTCTTAAAAGTGTTTACTGTATAAACTGAGTACCTTGTATGGCACTACATGTAGTCCAAGCGGACTGATAACATAATCGAAAATAAATAAATGTGTGCTCTTACTCCTGGATGATGTGTATAGCCACCCAATCAGATTAGAGTTTACTAGACTGAGAAGGGACTGTGGGCGTGCAGTCAGAAACTAATTCTGCCTTTCAATGCAGTCAAGTGCTATCTAATGAGATCAAATCAACGAAAATGCATGTTACTATCAGGTGTAAAGGGTCTTGTATTCTTTATTACAAAATGAAAATGAAATATCTGGTATGAAAGTCCTTTGTAAAAGCAGGCAAGCATGAAAACTGCAGGGCACGCTGTTAAAGATGCCGCTACTGCCTACCTGTGGACGCCTTCATCTGCTCTCTGCCAGCTATAGCCAAGAAATAAACTGCTGCGGATCATGCACACTGTTCTACAGTCTATCAGGCGCTTCATTAGCCATGCAATGAATAAAAGATCAGCGGCAAGAAGGAGGGATAAAAAAAAATAATGAAGGCGAGGATGGGAGAGCGAGAGGAATAAGAGAAAAAGGAAAACTAAAACAGCAGCGGACGAAATTACCTCCAATATGTCCATGATTGAAGCCCTAAGCTCCCTCTGTATTTTCCTCTATCTATAGTCGTGAATATTCTAGATTGGAATGTCACTGTTATTCCATTACTTTCGGCCTAATCAATAATTTTATATTGAATTAGGGGGGGAGGGGGATGCTTGTGTTTCATTAACTTTCATCTTCGACAGTGGCTAAAAATGGCCTCACTGGCACACAAAAAGAGCTGCAAAAATGTTCATAGTCATAAAGAAATAGAACTATTTTACTGTCTTCTAAAGAGGCAAGGAGGTAAAAGGCTTTTTCATGTGCTGAAAGGAGAGAGTGATCAATATTTTATCGTAGTCTACGGCCACTCTCTGGATGTCAGGACGATGGCAATAAGACAGATAAGTTCCAGCCTCTCACAATTAAAAAAATAAATAATAAAATAAAATAAAAGTAGGCTACATGACCTGCTTACCCAAAATATCTACAAATCTACATTAAACAGCCACTTGACCTTGAGATCTCTTGCCTTCATTTTTACAACTCAGTGCATTCAGCTAAATTTAGGGAGCGATTACCCATCAAACATGCAAACAGAAGTGTTCACAGTGTGGGGTCTGACAAAGCGCTGTGTAACTTATTTGTAGAAGCAGCAGGAGTGGGGTGGCATGCACATATTTTTGCACCACACTGTTTCGACACAACAGCCGCAATCATTTTGCCTCAACTTCCAACTGTTATTTAGTGTCACATATAGCCAGCAGCAAGAACTGCATTCTTGTGAATTGTTCTGATAAACTTGCTCTCATCATGACTTTGTTTAATACAATAACAAGAGAAATCTGTATGACATTGAACATTTAGTGCCTGAGATGTAGTGTATGTTATTAAGGTGATTTGTATTTGTTTCTTATTATAAAAAGTAGTAGTAGTAGTAGTAGTAGTAGTAGTAGTAGTAGTAGAAGAAGAAGCAGAAGAAGCAGAAGATGAAATAAATACAATTATTATTATTTATTTATTAATTTATACTACTGCTATTACTACTATTCTACTACTACTACTACTACTACTACTACTACTACTACTAATAATAATAATAATAATAATAATAATAATAAATGGGTATTTATTTATTTAAGTGGTTCTTCATTTCAAACACAAATATAACTAAACTCCCTGAAAACACGTAATATCAGAAAACCAAAAAAGATTTAATACAGGTCCACTGGTGTCACTTAATATGCAGGTCCAATCCCCAGATCTCCTACTTTTGATCAATTCTGTCAACCCCACATAACAACAACTGGCCATTTTAATGTTACGGAATGAATCTCCAATCGATACCACCCGGTAAGCGCTGCCCCATTTCAAATGACACGCCGGGATTATTTATGACTGAAGGCAGCCAACCCAATACAACATGTAAAATGTAAAATGCAGAAAACCCGTTATTGGGACAGTGTCCTGATTAACGTAGCATAGCGAGACCTTGACTATGTCACGCATTCATATCTGCATCCACACTATGAGGGTCTTTGAGGTTATGCTGTTCTCTATTGATCTTTCTGCCATTATGGTTATCATAAAGAGGGCCTCCAGACACATTATGAACATCAGGGCTCACACAAATGGACACTTCACATTACTTTATTAGGGACAGTAGCGGGTCAGTCCATACCAGCGCACCTCGAAATCCATCATGTGCTCCTTTAAAATCCATAATTTGCACATTAGCAAGAGCTTTGCATACTTCCAGCTGTTTTAGCGAGTTATTAAAAGGGTGTTGTGTTTAAAATATTATTGAAAATAATAATGTACATGACATGCTCATTCATGCGTGTTCTTATGTCACCAATATCAAAGCGTAATGATACACAAAAAGCTTTTTAAGCTCTCAAGGTCAAAGAATAGGTCATAAAAAGAGCTTACAATAATAATAAATGCTACACTGGCAGAGTTTTCTAGATTACAAATGTCAAACGGGACCATTTCTGAACAGACAGGCGGTAGTTTTCTTTTGATCCGACACCTTAAGGCTCTCAAAATTGTCAAATTGCACCTGTGCTTCTGTAAATAAATAGGCAGTAAATAAAAGGGAGACTTTGTTTCGACTTCACAAGACCCATAACTAGCAAACAAGAGTGAAAGCTTTTTTTGTCACTGAAAAGGCCTTTAAGCCAATAAGCATGTCTTCCAAATAGTTTTCAAACAGGAGTGGTTTTGTTATGTATGAGGTCAGTTTGATTTTCTTGCAAAGACAGAGCTAACAATTACTAAACCTAAAGCAAAAGAAGAGGCAGCGCTGATGCTATTGGATTTTATATGCTTCTTCAAAGAAGTTTAGATTCTAGTTGTTAAATCAAGTAAAATGAGCTTCGGGTAGTTAGGATAAAACAAATAGGAAACTTGATTTTCAAACCAGTGGGTGCTTATCGTTTTGCTGAGAATGACTGTAAATGTTTGGGGGCTCAGAAAGTCCAATGTGGTATGTGCCACAAATTAAATAGGTAGAACGATAGGTAGAATGACAGACAGACAGAGAGGACAATAGGTAGAACGACAGACAGACAGGATGATGGGTAGAACGACAGACAGACAGACATAGAGGACGATAGGTAGAATGACAAACAGACAGAGGATGATAGGTAGAATGACAGACAGACAGGATGATAGGTAGAACGACAGACAGACAGAGAGGACGATAGGTAGAATGACAGACAGACAGAGAGGACGATAGGTAGAATGACAGACAGACAGACAGAGATGACGATAGGTAGAACGACAGACAGACAGACAGACAGGATGATATGTAGAACGACAGACAGACAGAGAGGACGATAGGAAGAACGACAGACAGACAGAGAGGACGATAGGTAGAACGACAGACAGACAGAGAGGACGATAGTTAGAACGACAGACAGACAGAGAGGACGATAAGTAGAATGACAGACAGACAGACAGACAGACAGACAGACAGACAGATAGGTAGAATGACAGACTGGCAGAGAGGACGATAGAACGACAGACAGAGGACGATAGGAAGAACGACAGAAGACGATAGGTAGAATGACAGACAGACAGAGAGGATGATAGGTAGAACGACAGAAGACGATAGGTAGAATGACAGACAGACAGGCAGACAGAGAGGAAGATAGATAGAACTACAGACAGACAGACAGGATGATCGATAGAACGACAGACAGAGGACGATAGGTAGAACGACAGACAGACAGAGAGGACGATAGATAGAATTACAGACAAACAGACAGACAGGATGATCGATAGAACGACAGACAGAGGACGATAGGTAGAATGACAGACAGACAGAGAGGATGATAGATAGAACATCAGACAGACAGGATGATATGTAGAACGACAGACAGACAGAGAGGACGATAGGTAGGATGACAGACTGGCAGAGAGGACGATAGGTAGAACGACAGATAGACAGAGAGGACGATAGGTAGAACGACAGACAAACAGAGAGGATGATGGGTAGAACGACAGACAGACAGAGAGGATGATAGATAGAACTACAGACAGAGAGAGAGGACGATAGATAGAACTACAGATGGACAGAGAGGACGATAGATAGATCTACAGACAGACAGAGAGGATGATAGATAGAACTACAGACAGACAGAGAGAACGATATAAAGAAATACAGACAGACAGAGAGGACGATAGATAGAACTACAGACAGACAGAGAGGATGATAGATAGAACTACAGACAGACAGAGAGGACGATAGATAGAACTACAGACAGACAGAGAGGACGATAGATAGAACTACAGATGGACAGAGAGGACGATAGATAGATCTACAGACAGACAGAGAGGATGATAGATAGAACTACAGACAGACAGAGAGAACGATATAAAGAAATACAGACAGACAGAGAGGACGATAGATAGAACTACAGACAGACAGAGAGGATGATAGATAGAACTACAGACAGACAGCGAGGACGATAGATAGAACCACAGACAGACAGAGAGGACGATAGATAGAACTACAGACAGACAGAGAGGATGATAGATAGAACTACAGACAGACAGACAGACAGAGAGGACGATAGATAGAACTACAGACAAACAGACAGACAGACAGACAGACAGACAGACAGACAGAGAGGACGATAGATAGAACTACAGACAAACAGACAGACAGACAGAGAGGATGATAGATAGAACTACAGACAGACAGAGAGGACGATAGATAGAACTACAGACAGACAGAGAGGACGATAGATAGAACTCCAGACAGACAGACAGACAGCGAGGACGATAGATAGAACCACAGACAGAGAGACAGACAAGATAATCACAATATTGCGCTTTTGAGACCCTGAGGCACAACGCATCTGTTTGGAAAGGGTTGACACTTGCTTACGCTTGGCATGTTCATGTGACATCTACAAACCCAATGAATATTCCATGCATTTCAAAAAGCCCACAGCAAGCATTTCCAAAGCGTCATCTCCATGACCTTTCTCAAACGGGTGCTACAACCAGGGCATGAGACAATAAAAAAAAGGCTGATGCAAATGAGATCCTATTGCGTTTCCTTAGATACGCCACTCTGATAATAACCCTGCTCACCTCTCTCAGCCTCTCCTAGCACAACATATGCCATGGATGATTTCACAGCTTCTAACATGGTTTCCAGCAGCCACTGCCAGACAGACTGTGCTGAAATTAGCTGGCCTTGCACATAACCACACCTGCCAGAACAAAAGGCGCCTTAGGAGTCACAGATCGCGAAGCATAAGAAACCAAAAAAAAGGAGTATTGATGATCCGCAGACGCTTAGTCAACATTTTTCCTGGTGAAAAGGCAAACAAACTCTCCCTTCTCAGTTCCTGCTCAAGGAAGAAAGTTTGATCATCACATAAGGAGTGTAATTATGGATCCATTTGTACCCTGAAGCTATTGTTTGATTACCTGAACGCATCAATCAAGCAGGCAGGCGAGCGAGCGATGTAAAACGAAGAAAAACCAACGAGCACAACACATCAGTATACAGTAGATGCCGTTTGAATTTCCATTAAAATGTTCTTCAATGAGCAACCTATTTTTCATACCTCTTCCATCTATCAGCAGGTACGTGACATTGCTGATGGCTTTTATGGGTGCCGATTTGCAACGGCCGCTTTACTTTGAAAACGATTTCTGTAAAGCTTCGGTGTAATCTTTGCAAAGTAACGCCATTTAGATTTCAGGGAGTCATTTTCAACTAGGACTATCTGAGACTGTTGCTAATCCTTTTCTTTTTTTTATCGCACATTAAATGAGGCTCTCAGACGTCTGTCTATAGACACAAAGACCCTTGGGATGTCTGAATGGAGACTGAATGGTCAATCAACTATAGTGGGTATGTGTCTTGTTTTCTAGAGCTAGTCACTGATAAATTCCCCCGTTTCATTATTAACACTGTGCACAGAATTCTTAATAAATCTCTAATAAAGCTCAGCTTTTGAGAGTGGAAAGAAAGGAGGACATTTACTTTCTTCAGTGTGTAATGTTGCTGTTTGAGCATGGAAAAGGCCTGCAAAGTTACAAAGCACAGTCATTCCAAAGGGAGTTATTCTCTATATCAGCAGAACTGTTTCTGAACTCCATGAAATGCATCGATTGCAGTCTTGAATTTTCCTCTGGGAACATTGACATCACAACACTCCTCATTTAAATAATTCCCACCCAAGGCAAAAAAGTGGGCGGGGTCTGGTAGAGTTGTGTTAGTGTGTTATAGCACCATTATAATAAGGGGCATAGCATTTATGCAACATGCTTAAAGGGATAGTTCACCCAAAAATGAAAATTCTGTCATCATTTACTCACCCTAAAGTTGTTCCAAACCTGTATGAGTTTCTTTGTTCTGCTGAAAACAAAATAATGTATATTTAGAAGAATGTTTGTAACATAAGCAGATAGAGCAACCATTGACTACCATAGTAGGAAAGAAATACTATGGTAGTCAATGGTTGCCCTATCTGCTTTGTTACAAACATTCTTAGAAATATCATCTTTTGTATTAATAAATATGCATAATACACTGGTCCAGCCGACCAATCAGAGCACATTGTGCTTTGTGGAAGGAGGGGCTTCATAGACACCAGAACTAAACAGAGCATTACTGACAGACTGGGTAGAGAGGTAAAATGTAAAATATGTGCAAAATAATGTATTCTTTTAACATAGTTTTCCTCTGGGGACATTCACATCACAATAACCCTCATTTAAATAATTCCCACCCAAGGCATATGAAAAAAGGGGACGGGGTCTGGATGTGTTGCGCTAGTAATGTGTTATGGCACCGTTATGGTAAGCGGGGTGGCATTTCTGAAGCAGTTGACGAATCATAACACACTGATCCAGCCGACCAATCAGACTGGGAAGAGAGGTGCTGCAACCATGCAAAATAGGCCTAATAGGTCCTTATTAAAAATACTCTTCAGAGTCAATGTCTTTGGACTGCCGTTCTAGACTTTTGGTCAGAAATAGTTTTTTATCATCTAAGAAATATTACAAAATGGAGGGCAATTTTATTAGATTCTGATCTTGAGATGGTTATCCATGCTTTTATTTCCTCACATTTAGATTATCGTAACTCTCTTTTTACTTTTTTCAACACATCTGCTCTAAATCGTCTTCAAATTGTTCAAAGTGCTGTGGCAAGGCTTTTAACAGAATCTGGCAGAAGGACACACATCACACCCATTTTATCCGCCCTACACTGGCTACCCATCAAATTTCGTATTGATTTTAAAATATTAGTTTAAACTTTTAGAGCTTTAAATGGTCAGGCCCCACAATACATTGCTGGTTTGTTGTGCCCCTACTCCCCAGGCCGTGCCCTTCCATCCTCAGGCCAGAGTCTTTTAATGGCTCCAAAGACTCGTTATAAAACCTGGGGAGACCTGTCCTTTCAGGCTGTAGACCCCAGACTGTGGAGCGCAAATGTGGCCCTCCATGTGGCCGACTCGGTCGATTCTCTTAAAAAGCAACTCAAGACACTGTTACTTAAACAAGCTTTTAGTTGACTGGGTTTTATTTGGGGCTTTTACATTTTTTAAATTTTCAGATTGTATATTGTTTTACTATTTTGGTTGCACTTTGTAAAGCACTTTGTGATTTTATCTGTGAAAAGCGCTCGTATATACCTATACACTTTACTTACTTACTTACTAAATGCAATGGAAAAACAGCAGTCTAGTTGCTTTCTTATTGACTTCATTAAGCATTTTTTGCCGTAGCATAAAGAGTTAAATAAGAGGGATCTGGTATGTTGTTCATATTCTGGCCATGCATTATGACATTCCATTAGCAAAATAAAAGAATAGTGCCGCTAATACAGAAATACCATTATTGAGAGTACAAAAAAGAGACAATTAGTGTAATGGATAGGCTTGATGCAAACAAATGATCAACACTAAGGGTCCTCGATTACTCTGATGCACAACAAAACAGCAGACTACAGCAAAGCTGGGGGGAAAACAACAATACATTGTCAAAGCTCTGAGCACATGCGACCACGACAAGCTCTGCTTTAGGTTATTCTCTCTCAGAACTCGAAAACCCACTCGAAAATTGTGTGAAACTGCAAAAACGGATGGACCTCGACCACCTGTGATGCCAACAAATACTAATCCGCATTAGTCTTCGGTATTTTGGACACATTTAATACATTTTTTGGGGGTAATTAGTTTCCCTCTCAAGTGTCAGAATCTAAACAGTTGTTTAAACTTAAAACATTTGTGAAATGTGTTATGGAAAGAGTGCCTTTTCAGCTTGCTTTGATATTACACATGTAATGCAATGCTTTTCATCCCTTAAGTGTGGTTTAGGTTTCCGAACATGTTTTGGGGCCACTGTAAAATCTAAAAAGTAATATTCTAAACAATAGATGCTTAATAATAATACACATTCATTTAGCTACACATTCATGTAATAAGGCTACGCTAGCACAACAAAACCGAATTAACTTCTGTTTAAGCTGTAGTCCCTGTAGTATGCAGGACAATTTTGTTGTTTGCATATAATTAAATCATTTCTGTCCTGGAGTTTTCTGCATTGCACAAATCATGGTGGTAATACTTTATAAGCTCTTTTCAATACGTAGACAAGACCGGGGCTAGTTGTCACATTTTTTTCAGGTGAATATTTCCTAGAAAGTTAGCTAATTCTTGTATAGATGCAAACAGAAAATGTAATTAAATGAAAGAAATGAATATGTTTCTTCAACGAGGATGTATTAAATCAATCAATATTGACAGTTTACGTTATAACAGTTTCTATCTCAAATAATAGTGTTCCTTTGAACTTTTTATCCATTAAATTTTCCACTGAGGTTTCCACACAAATTGAGCAGTTTTCAAACAGAAGTTTTCAACATTGATGATAATAAGAAATATTTCAAATAAAATCAGCATATTAGAATGATTTATGTGACACTGAAGACTGGCTCGGCTTTGTCGTCACAGGAATAAATGAGATTTTACATATTTTTTGACTAAATAAATGCAGCCTTGGTAAGTGTTAGAGACTTCTTACAACAGCAAAAAATAAAAACGGACTCTTTTAAACAGTAGTTCATCCTCCAATATCACACTACTGTATATGGGGCAAGTTGTCACAACGGAAACCTGCATTTAAATAGCCTACAGTATAACGGGCAAATGAACATATACATATATAAATGGGTTAATTAATGATGGAAAACGAAAACCTGTCCTGACTTGACATTTACGTAAAATTTGACATTTCAAAGCTAGTTACTGAGATGCAGTGCTTATATCAACCTCCCCAAGTGACAACTTGCCCCAGTCTCCTCTAAATGCTCTCGCACTTCCGAAAGGTTTTAGTTGGCCTTGCTTTAGCTCTAGTAGTAACACCGAAGCTAGTTGTCCTGAAGGAGTATCACCATAATTTGTAAATTGGTCAAGGTCGAGTGAATACAATAGAAGTGGGTTGATGACTCGTAGGGGAATGCCAACTAAAAATGTAGGCCTCTTTTTCAGGAAAGCTCTCAATTCTGCTCCTCACATACCCCACATAGCAATTTGGAAGTTGGACATTTTGATTTATAACATGAATACATTAGTAAAGGCTCCAAGACCCGAATTGGGTGTCAAATAAAAAATAAAATAAAAACCATCCAAAATGTGCAGCGCAAGACTTGAAACTGGCCGAGTTACAGGAGCTGTCCAGTACCAGGGGGTGCTGAACTCTCTACAGCTTCTGCTGAAAATTAAACCTTTAAAGCAAACAAGTGAGAAAGGACATGCACACTTTAGAGACATGCTCCCTTATCGGTGCACGCTGGCTTTCCAGTTTAGATGTTGGAAAAGGTTACCACTATCCCCTCTAGTGGCCTTACAAAGTGACTGGAGACGGGACTGTAAAAACGTCTCCCTGAGAAACTGTTGAGCTCATACATCAGTTTGCATACACTATTAAGCAATTCGCCTGATAGAATGCGGTGGGAAAAAGTAAATCTGCCACAAAGCGCAATAGGGTTGTCACGGCATCCCTTCCTAGGCAATCCCCAGCAAAGAATCAATCATCAATCGGGTTTTGTTCCACCAAAATGCACTCTTTTGTTCTCAGTGCTGCGCTGCCATTGAAATTATTTCAAAGGGAACACGATCGGTCTTGCTTTTCGCACGTTTGAAGCCTTAAATTATTGATGTTACATAATGAAAACATCATCCAGACTGGTGTCGTGTCCAGGAGAACCAGTGCTGAACCACAAGATGGCCCATATGAGGAAAACTTTAAGAGAGAGAGAGAATATTGATGTCTTAATATGGCAAAACGAATAGCTTTTCAAATGCAAAATGACATTATTTGGCATCCAAAGCCGGTTGAAGACAACAACGTTAATGTTCTCTGTGCTCCAGGTGTTATTATTTATTTGCTCGGATCAGTTGAGGGCCATTACGCAGCTCTCTTATTTATCCCAAAACCATCAGAGACCATCAAGAAGACCATCTTATAGCTATAACAGCATTAATGTTTCGGTCTCCTATTACTTATTCGACTTGCCATGCACTGGAACATCAGCCTAGAAATGAATGCAAAAATAAGATGTGACTTTAAAATCCTGATTCACTTATTAATACACGCTGGTATGTCACTTCAAACTCATGCAAACCTTTTTTCCTCCCTCTCTCTCTCTCTCTCTCTCTCTCTCTCTCTCTCTCTTTAATAGCACAATGCACCTTTCACGAAGCTCACGAATGTGACAAAATTCCTTTTGGGATTCCTGTCTTGAATACAAAGCAGCCTCAATAAAGACTCCTCTCTGTGAAGCCAAAAAAAAAAACATGCATTTAAACTATTAATTGTCCCCAATGCACTTGGGAATTTTTAACATGGACTATATACTTTGTGTATATGGAGTAGAAAATATTCATCAGCTTTCTTTTCATTCCTGGTTTCAATATGGACATTCAATTGCAAAGCTAATCTTCTTTATCTATTTAAGATCGTTTTAAGCAACTGCCCGTCATTAAAACCCTTCTAATCATCCCACACACCAACACAAAGCCTGGAGTGAGTGGGAGGCTGAGAGTTGATCTCAATGCACACATGGACTCAACATGTGATGGACACTTGTGCGCTTGACTTACATGGAGGAGATGTTCTCAAACAGGTCCGGGAGGCTGTTAGTGGTATTTCCATCGCTCACGGTGTCCTGTAGTGCCAGGAGGGGAAGGAAATTCCCTTGGTAAGACTTATTGCAAAAGATGTCAGTGGTAGAACAAGTGCAGGTCGGTGGGCAGTCCAGCATGGAGCTCATGTAATTTTGGAAGATGCTGAGGAGAAACAGGATCCTCCACCAGCAAACGCGAGGTGGGATGGAGAATAAATCCATGTTTCCAGGTGTTTCCCTCAATGTTTTAGCTCCTTGAGGGGGGGTTAATGTTCAACGGCAACAGAATTGAAAGCGCTCCGGGTATCCGTGCGGTAAAGCGAGAGCGCGCGCGGGTGCGTGGATAAGAGTAAAGGTATGTTAGATCAATGAGACCGCAATAATGTCCCCAAGAAAAGAGGGGAGAAATACTCCGTCAATGTAGAAAGGGCTCAAAAATCAACGGTCCCAGTCTGTCCTCCTCTCCGGGCTGCATGGTACAAGCTTCCCCGTCTCCACGGTGCTGTTTGTCGCGCAGTTCCAGGTTGTTGGAGCTCCGGCTTGAAGACTAAAAGCATCAGAGCGCAGTCGAGAGAGAGAGAGAGAGAGAGAGAGAGAGAGAGAGAGAGAGAGAGAGAGAGAGAGAGAGAGAGAGAGAGAGAGAGAGAGAGAGAGAGAGGTCCATGCTCCGAGCATCAAGTCCCACCTACTGGGCAGATTAAAAACTGACGCACCTGCATAACAGCAAAAGAGATCAAATCGACACTTGAAAAATAACGCACTTTGCAACAGGCAAAACCCTGCTACCAAACACAGTGTTTGCACATCGTTTACCAAGCAATACGCACCATTATTTGACAAATACGGATGTCTGAGATTATTAAAAAACGGTCAAAATGTTATAAAAAAAATATATATATATATTTCACCTAAATAAATAAATATGTAACTCTTTACAATAACTCTCTAAATATTGTTATATTATACATTATACAACAGATTATTAGTTAATGTACACAAAGCATTACGCTGTCGTCATTTATTTTCTTTTAGTAGAGACTGGAGCTTTGTCACAAATTGAAGTGGGCACAAATATTACATCTCAAAAACATACAGGTATTGAGTCAAAAGTCAGATTAATGTATTTTAGCTGTTTCAAGAACTATTTTGTAATGAGTTTATAAAGTGGGACTTTTAGAGAAAAAAAACCCAACAACCTTATATTAAAGTCTTATATTAGGCTTACTCAAGTAAAAAGTGTCCCAGTCTCCAATACATTCATATTGGCTTACAGTAGCTATACTGATCGGTTAAGAATTACATTTTTGCTAACAAAAGTTATTATAAAGTGTTTCACACACACACACACACACACACACACACACACACACGCATATGCATATGTATGTGTGTGTATGTATATGTATGTGTGTGTATGTATATGTATGTGTGTGTATGTATATGTATGTGTGTGTATGTATATGTATGTGTGTGTACGGACGGACGGACGGACGGACGGACGGACGGACGGACGATAGATAGATAGATAGATAGATAGATAGATAGATAGATAGATAGATAGATAGATAGATAGATAGATAGATAGATAGATAGATAGATAGATAGATAGATAGATAGATAGATAGATAGATAGATAGATAGATAGATAGATAGATAGATAGATAGATAGATAGATAGATAGATAGATAGATAGATAGATAGATAGATAGATAGATTGCACAAAGACAGACAGACAGACAGACAGACAGATAGACAGACAGACAGACAGACAGACAGACAGACAGACAGACAGACAGACAGACAGACAGACAGACAGACAGACAGACAGACAGAAAGACAGACAGACAGACAGACAGACAGACAGACAGACAGACAGACAGACAGACAGACAGACAGACAGACAGATAGATAGATAGATAGATAGATAGATAGATAGATAGATAGATAGATAGATAGATAGATAGATAGATAGATAGATAGATAGATAGATAGATAGATAGATAGATAGATAGATAGATAGATAGATAGATAGATAGATAGATAGTACAAAGACAGACAGACAGACAGACAGACAGACAGACAGACAGACAGACAGACAGACAGACAGACAGACAGACAGACAGACAGACAGACAGATAGACAGATAGATAGATAGATAGATAGATAGATAGATAGATAGATAGATAGATAGATAGATAGATAGATAGATAGATAGATAGATAGATAGATAGATAGATAGATAGATAGATAGATAGATAGATAGATAGATAGATAGATTGTACAAAGACAGACAGACAGACAGACAGACAGACAGACAGACAGACAGACAGACAGACAGACAGACAGACAGACAGACAGACAGACAGACAGACAGACAGACAGACAGACAGACAGACAGACAGACAGACAGACAGACAGACAGACAGACAGATAGATAGATAGATAGATAGATAGATAGATAGATAGATAGATAGATAGATAGATAGATAGATAGATAGATAGATAGATAGATAGATAGATAGATAGATAGATAGATAGATAGATAGATAGATAGATAGATAGATAGATAGATAGATAGATAGATAGATTAGATTAGATTAGATTAGATTCAACTTTATTGTCATTACACAAGTACAAGTACAAGGCAACGAAATGCAGTTTAGGTCTAACCAGAAGTGCAATAGCAGCAAGTGCAGGATATATACAATGGTTGCGTAAGTGCTGGGCATAAAAATGTACTAAATATATATAAATATGTATAAGTAGAGAGATGGTTATTACTATAAACAGAACTGAATTTACAGATGAATATATACAGTGAATAAATATAAATATACAGATGGCTATTACTATAAACAGAATGTAAACAGAATGTACAGGTGAATATGTACTATGAATATAATATACAGATGGCTATTACTATAAACAGAATTTTACAGATAGAGGTATACAATAATATGTTAGGCTAATATGAGGAATATAGCAGTGGATTAAGGTAGTGCAATAAATTATGGACAGAGCTATCCGAAAGAAAGTGTAAAAGTGCAGTGGAAAGTGGTTGCATATTACAGTTAGAAGTACGGTGCAAAATGCAAATGTAAACATGGTTACTACAAATACAGTCGGCAGTGCAAATGAGCATATTCCAGTTAAGATATGGTGGTGCAAAATGCATAAGTAAACAGTTGTTACTGTAATAAACAGTCGGTAGTGCAAATAACAAAGTGAATGTAGGTGTGAGGTAGGAGAGTTTGCAGTTTATGAGGGAAGTGGATCAACGGGGGTTTGAGTTCAGTAAAGAGACAGCTCTGGGGAAAAAACTGTTCTTTAGTCTACTGGTCCTGGTCCGGAGGATCCTGAAACGCCTGCCGTAGGGCAGGAGAGAAAACAGTCTGTGGGCTGGGTGAGAGGAGTCCTTGAGGATGCTGCGAGCTCGATGCAGACAGCGTTTCCTCTGGATGTGCTCGATGGCAGGTAGTGGAGTCCCTGTGATGCGCTGGGCAGTTTTCACCACCCGCTGCAGTGCCTTGCGCTCCGCAACAGAGCAGCTCCCATACCATACTGCCACACAGTTGGTCAGGATGCTTTCTATTGCGCAGCGGTAGAAGTTCACCAGGATAGCCGAGGAGAGCTGATTCTTCCTCAGTGTCCTCAGGAAGAAGAGGCGCTGGTGAGCCTTCTTGACCAGGCTGGAGGTGTTGGTCGTCCACGACATGTCCGCCGAGATGTGGATCCCCAGGAACTTGAAACTGGAGACACGCTCAACAGCCATTCCATTGATGTGGATGGTGTCGTGTGTGCCTCTTGACTCCTTCCTGAAGTCCACGATGAGCTCCTTCGTTTTGGTGGTGTTGAGGAGCAGGTTATTATCAGTGCACCATGTGGCCAGGTGCTGGATCTCCTCCCTGTAGGCAGTCTCATCGTTGTTGCTGATGAGACCAATCACCGTAGTGTCGTCCGCAAACTTGACGATGGAATTAGTTCCATACACAGGCTTGCAGTCGGAGGTGAAGAGGGAGTAGAGAAACGGACTTAGCACACAGCCCTGTGGTACACCAGTGTTGAGTGTGATGGACGTGGAGCAGGTGGATCCTGATCGAACATTCTGTGGTCTGTCAGTTAGGAAGTCCAAAATCCAGTTACACATTGAAGTGTTGATGCCCAGGTCTCCAAGTTTGGCAATTAACTTGGATGGGATGACAGTGTTGAATGCTGAGCTGAAGTCAACAAACAGCATGCGTGCATAAGTGTTTTTACTGTCCAGATGGGTGAGCACAGAGTGCAGTGCCATGGAAACTGCATCCTCTGTGCTCCTATTGCTGCGATAGGCAAACTGGTGTGAGTCCAATGTGGATGGTATAGAGTCTTTTAGGTGTTCCAGGACCAGCCGCTCAAAGCACTTCATAATGATGGGTGTGAGTGCTACAGGGCGGTAGTCATTAGGGCACCTCGGGCTGGAGTGTTTCGGCACTGGCACAATGGAAGTGCGTTTAAAGCATGATGGTACAGCTGCTTGGGCGAGAGACAGGTTGAAAATGTCTGTAAAAACCCCAGCGAGCTGCTCCGCACATGCCCTGAGAACACGACCAGGGATGTTGTCTGGTCCAGCAGCCTTGTGCGCGCTGATCCGGCTCAGTGCCTTGCAGACATCTGTGGAGGAGAGTGTGATTGGTGGGTGGTCAGCTGAGGGTTTGAGCTTGGTGGCAGTTTCTCTGTTGTCTCTTTCAAAACGAGCATAAAAGTAATTTAGCTCGTTCAGGAAGTTGACATCAGTGGCTGCGGGGGTGGACCGGGTGGGTTTGTAATCACTGATGGCCTGAATGCCATGCCACATGCGTCGAGGGTCAGAGTTGGAAAAGTGTCCCTCTATCTTTAGCTTGTAGCAGTGCTTGGCCTTTTTGATGCCCCTCTTCAGGTTTGCTCTGGATGCGCTGTAGGCTTGTGCATCTCCTGATCTGAAGGCAGTGTTGCGTGACTTCAGCAGGAGTCGCACTTCCCTGTTCATCCAAGGCTTCTGATTTGGGTATGTGGTGATCTGTTTCTGGGTTGTAACACTGTCAATGGTGGTATTGATATGATCCAATACTGAGGAGGTGTAGGAGTTAATGTCCGTGTGAGCGCCACTGGTGGCTTGAGAAGCAAACATACTCCAGTCTGTGTTTAGAAACCTTTCCTGGAGTGTGGAGTCTGCCCCCGCAGGCCACACCTTGATTGTCTTCACTGATGGCTTCACACGGTTGATGAGGGGTGCATATTTGGGGCTGAGGAACAAAGAGATGTGGTCTGACTGTCCCAGGTGGGGGAGGGGTGTTGCAACGTAAGCTCCCGCCATGTTTGTGTAAACATGGTCTAAGGTTTTGTTTCCTCTGGTGTGGCAGGAAACATGCTGGTGAAACTTGGGTAGCACTGACTTTAAGTTTGAGTGATTAAAGTCACCTGCAACAATAAACGCAGCTTCAGGGTGATCAGTCTGTTGTTTACTGATGGCTGCGTGAAGTTCTTTCATAGCAAGCTTGGCATCAGCATCGGGTGGAATATAAGCAGCAGTTATAATGGTGGAAGTGAACTCCCGCGGTAGATAAAACGGTCTACATTTAACCATGAGAAACTCCAGGTTAGCTGAACAATGACTCCCAACAATAGCAGAGTTTGTGCACCAAGCTTTGTTAATATAAATGCACAATCCACCACCTCTTGTCTTCCCGGAGCCATCTAATGTTCTGTCTGCCCGGAGTGTGTGGCGTCCCGCTAGCTCGATAGCGGTGTCCGGTATTCCGCTGTTTAACCAGGTTTCAGTGAAGATTAGGACGTTACAGTTCAAAAGTCTCTTACTGTGTGTGATGCTGAGTCGAATCTCCTCCATTTTGTTCACTAGCGATCGTACATTAGCAAGGAAAATGCTGGGTAAAGAGAGCCGATGAGGAGAACGCGTTAGCTTAGCCCGCAATCCTCCACGCTTCCCCCGCCTTTGTTTACGATCTCGCCGCCGTCTGGGTGCACTTCCGCCCGGCCGGGATGAGCGCATCGCCTCGGGCGTCCTAGCGATCTCAGGAAGGAGTCGAAGATTGTCCATAAAACTGTCGGAAATTCGCAAACCAATATCCAAAAGCTCAGCGCGGGTGTACGATGTAAAGGCACAACTGTTCTGCACGAACAGACCCGAGATGAGCAAGAAAAATACCGCAAGATTGCAGAATCTGGAGAGACGCTGAGCCTCGCGATCTACTCGCGCCGCCATCTTGGTCAATAGATAGATAGATAGTACAAAGACAGACAGACAGACAGATAGACAGATAGACAGATAGATAGATAGATAGATAGATAGATAGATAGATAGATAGATAGATAGATAGATAGATAGATAGATAGATAGATAGATAGATAGATAGATAGATAGATAGATAGATAGATAG
The DNA here is from genome assembly GCA_023566225.1 of Romanogobio albipinnatus. Classification (NCBI taxonomy): domain Eukaryota; kingdom Metazoa; phylum Chordata; class Actinopteri; order Cypriniformes; family Gobionidae; genus Romanogobio; species Romanogobio albipinnatus. Next base: position 26,257,254 of record CM042262.1, on the reverse strand, counting down.
ATAGATAGATAGATAGATAGATAGATAGATAGATAGATAGATAGATAGATAGATAGATAGTCTTTGCTCCACATGTGCATCAATTATCCTTGGCCGTCCATGACCACTGCAGACCAGGAACACCCCACAAGAGCTGCAAGAGCTTATATGTGAGCAGCAACCAATGGTAGAATTTGACATTTTATAAGCACAAACTCCTTAGACTAAATAAGAAAATCAGCCCTTTGGGGTCACAATCATGAACTCGCTCGTCTGCTGTGGAATCATGTTTTTACTCAACTGTAAGCTGATCTCTGATGCTCCTGCTCTTTAAACTCTGAGTGGTTCAGAGTCAAAATGTCCTGCCCCACCAAGACCTCACACAATTAATGTATAACCAGCCATCTGCACATTCGACTCTAAATTGTCTTCATGTACTGTAGCGGCAAGTTCCGTTATTGCTTAAGCGAAGATTTTGGATTCTGAAAACAAGAATTACGAGGACATCAATTCCCTGTAGGCCACGCTAAGTATGTCAACGTTGTGTCTACACACTTATCCACACCTGGGCATTTCTAAATCAGTATGGTGTATTTGAAGAAAAGAAAAAACAACATGCAAGAGACATCACAAACATGTTGTTGGTATCTATGGTTCTTGTCCTAGGGTATATTGGACTTCATTCATCCTGAGAGTATCTGTGATTAACTGTATGGTCTGCTGATAAAGCTACCGGGCAGGATGGGAAAAATGTGTTACATTGCTTGGAGATAAAAAAACAAACAAAAAAAAAGTAAACAATATACAGTTGTTCACCATGCTGATAGTAAACTCATATCTTACAAGTGCATGCATAAATCCATAAAAATTTATAGAGTGGGACAACTGCTTATAGATATGCAAGCCCATAGATGTAGGTCAACATATAACGAATACAAACACAGACAAGCTGATCAGGACCAGTTTATCGTATGGCTTCTTACCAGAACTTTACTGTAAAGAAGATGTTACCAGTATTGCGGGATGACGTTTTGGTGATATGTGATAACATTTAATTCAATTATATACATTTAAAACACTGTTTATAACTGTTTGTTATTGATAAAACCCCATGTAATACAAAGGAAGGTCACACAATGACAAAAGTGGCCGCTGCAGCAACAGTGATAAATACTAAAATAAAGAGAGAAAAAAATCAGTTACTCAGATAAACACACAACACCACTGAAATACAACCATAAAACAATGCAGTCAACTAAATAATATAAAATGGCAAAACACATCAATACACCTAACTAATATATATATATATATATATATATATATATATATATATATATATATATATATATATATATATATAAACCAATTGAAATAAAATATTAACTATTCTATTCATTTTCTGTCTGTCTAATTTATAAAAAAAAAAAAAATGTCCTGTGTGTTCTGTGTTAGATTAACTGAGACTTGTTACAGCACTTGCACACTGTAGCCTTTGACTGTTCTAGTTGCT